>WURT03646962.1:0-19391 GCA_009936505.3 Holothuria glaberrima | reverse complement strand
AAGGTCTGGCTGCTATAGTATAGGCTACTAGGCCTTTCCATAGTTTCTGTATTGTCGAAGTGCACGATGTTGTGCACAACAGTTAGTACGCAAAAGACAAACACACTGTAACTTACGAAAACTGTTCTACATCTCACCCATGTCTTCAGTTCTCCACACAAAAGCATAATCGGGTAAGAACAACTTCATATTAATTCAGATTGGGACATTGTGACAAGAAAGCGTGATCTTTCTTAGTCCTTGATCATATGGTAGACTAAATTTTAGCAGATTTGGAGTACAAGTAGTCACACTGAACATATAGAATCAAACAGATTTCTAAGGCTGTGAGACATCTTAAGGCAACCAAATCAGATGACTTCTGAAGGGTTTGCCCGTGGACCCCTTGCAGGGCCCAAGACCAGCCCCTGGATCTCACCCTTAGGCACAAAGTGATCAGCGTGAGCCATTCACAGAACATAAACCAGCCCTCTCATTCAGAGATTCAGCACCCTCCAGGCCCCCACATACCAGAAAACTGTAGCTACTGTATGCCACTGTGTCTATCCTTTCTCATTTTATGTAACTGTGCTCTATGTTTCAGTTTTTTTGAAGCCATATGATACATGTCAACTATCTACTCATATGAAGGTTGAAGAGTAACAAACAAGCAAGTGAAGCTTCAAAGCATACAATATGTACTCATATATATATTCCACTGATAATTACCTGATGGTGTCAAACATATTTTTCACTGGAGTAAATGATTATTGTACATGTACTCTGTTTACTGCATTTTGTACAGGTGCTCTGCAGTGCTGACATAGCCAAGGATTACGAAGATTTGAAAAGAACAATCAGTCAATCACCAAAGTGTCAAAGATGGGCCTTTATGGTGAGTTATCATGCATTAGCCAAATCCTGGCATTACTTCATGAGTGACTTAATACCTCGTCCCAACCCTTAAATTTAACCTGTTGTAACATGGACACTGTGGCATGTTTAAGTGCTGCAAAACTATTACTTCTTACGTATATACATGATAAAATTTAATTTACATTTAGAGTGAACCACATGGACTGCAATCATTCCTATGGTTGCATGCTTATTATAGTAATAGAATACCTACAATATACTGTAAAATTCACAAATTTTGACTTTTTTTGTGAGATAAAATTACTTTGCTGCCATTTTTATGACTTTTTCTGAGTGATGTGTTGTCCTCTTACTGTGATATTTAGAAGAGTATCAGTGAAGGCTATTGACCTGATTGTGTCATTTGATGTAAAATTTAGCAATAATACCCCCTGCCGTAACCTCATATTTACCTGATGCTGCCAGAACTCTGTTTTTCTTGTTGGAGTTTGACATCAAAGGGGGTCACCAAGAGTCAAACTGAAAACCTTATAAACATGGTACCTCATGAAGGATAACAGATGGATCTGTTTGTTGTCATGTAGATCCACCACCTTGTATTTAAAAATTGCATCGGTGTTAAGAAAGTGAAGGGTCTTTTAAAGTCACCAGAAGTCAAAATGTGAAAAATTTGTTTCACTTTGTATCTCAAAAAGGGTAACTTTGAGATTTCAATAGCATGTACAAGTGCTCCACATTAAAATCAAAACCATGCATTAAAGGTTATTTCAGATCATTTAAAGTGAAACTGTAAAAGCCCGGCAAACATCCTGTTTCAGGAAGAGTGACATTTTGGAATCTCTCTTGTAGCTTGTAGATGCCTCACATTGAGGTCAAGAAGGCTGTTGTTTTTGGTGGAGGTCAAAAGTCATTTTAGGTCAGTGATGGGTAAATTTTAATTTTGTAGGATAGTGAGGCATGACTGTAAATTAACATGCCACTGAATTTGTGGCTCATATGTACACAAGTTTTGTGGTTTTTCTATCTTGCAGGAAAAAATAAATCAGATTGAACACAGAAGTGGATTCTTTTCTCAGAATGGTGAGACTATTTACTGTAGCTTGTAATAGACTCCTTTGTACTGTAGCTGCAGGAATTAAGTGCCTGCTTTAACCTTACTCCGACTCTGTTATATGGACTGTATATTAAAGTCCAAGTATGGACCAGATATGGAGCTTAATATCGGGACTATATCTGTTCCTGATCTGGAATTTATAGCTCTCCAGATCGAACATTGGGCAGTCATAAGCACACAGTATGGGCCAGAACTTGGTAACAGCCATATGTTGACCAGACAATTTTTTATTTGGCTCATACATTTAAATCAGTTGTTATCTGGGTCAAGTAATTTTTTTATCTGGACTAGATCTGTTGCTGGTCCAAGAGGTAAACCTGTTCTTCATCAGAGAAAGCTTCACCTAAAAACATGTAGGTAATTTGACCTTCATATGTAGCTAAACCTATTCTGCAATCACTTTACTACTTGTCCAGGATGTGACGGTGTATCCTTATAGTTCGCAGCCTTTACTGGTTAGCAGACTTCACAGCTTGAATAAAATATACTGCTCAACAGATACATCATACTAGATGTCAGATATCAAATGTCTTCACAAAACCTCTTTGCAATGGCTATTCATGAGCACACACTTTATGCAAAATGTATAAACATGAAAAACATCGTGGCATACTGTATGTTTAAAAAAATCTGGCCTTTGCACAGCCTGCATGTGTTAACTATTATCATAGGATCCTTAAATGCCTCATCTAATAGTGACAACATAACATACAGGTCTAAACATAATCTTAGATAACCTTCATTACAGTTAGCTTGACAACAAAGTTAGCCTAGGCTGAAGAAAAGGACCCTAAGGTTCACTAGCAATCCATGAAACCAAAACAGTTGTTCAGGAGTAGTGCGTCATTAGTTATTTCTTTGTTACACTTTAGATTGGTCCGTTCTGTGGTCCCCAGACCCTTGTAGAAGTTCTCAACCAGGTGCAAGCTATCCTTCATGCACAAGCTCACAAGTAGGCCAACATGATTTCAGATTTGTCAACCATGACCATTGGTATTTTGAGCTTGGAAAGTTTGTCTAATCGAGAAGTGGTTCCTGCCTTTTCACTTCATTTAAAATGCTGTATTTCCTAGCAGAAGGGTAATGCAAAATAGTGCCTGGACATCAGTTTTCTTTATTTTGCATAATCAGTGCTTCAATTCATTTGCTACCACATAACATTACAAATTGAGCACATAAAAGCAACATTCTAAACTGTTCCCCCCCCCCCTCTCCCAAAAAATGGGATGTTGAATTTGCAGGGTAACTACTTAGGTGGGGAATTATTTGTTATCCATGGTATAAAACCTGAAGGGTAACGCAAAATGGCAGCTGGAAATATCACAACACAAGGTTAACTACATCATTTGAAGATATTTTAAGGTGCAACTATTTATTTGTGTGGTCTGTAATACCACACTCTTGTAATCAGTTGGTGCATATAATGATGTCATTCCTACAACTAAATGTACTACTGCACTCTCTCCAGTGGTATTTTATTATACAAATAATGAATGTTTATGAGTGCGATAGTATGAATAATTTCATGAGCTGAAAGATTGAATGATCTATTCAACGAGGCGAAGCCAAGTTGAATAGAACGTTCAATCTTTCAATGAATGAAATTATTCATACTATCGCATGAATGGATATTTGCTTTTATATAACACCTAACTTCTTAAACCAAAGATTTTGGTCAAACTTGGATTGTACGTACCCCCATGGCTGACATCACCGCCGTGGGTTCGTGGGTTAGTACCGAGTAACCCATGGCATGTGACGACCAATCCTCCAGTCAGATGTAGAGGAATTAATGAGATGTTATATAACAGTGACTAGTTGTCATGTAAAACAACCCTAACATTTGATGTGAAAATGTCTACTCTTGCTTTTATGGTGTGTCCTCAAACAGTAGTCAGGTTTCCTGGATGAAGCAAAAAAAACTTTTGAAAAGCATGTTATTCAGAGAATCTTCTAATTACTTTTAAGTACTAATTGTGAAATCACCGGTGGGTTACACTGTCACTTTCAAGCAGGGCATTCACCTCTTCTCTCTACCTTTCAAAGGTTGTGGCCCACTGGCAAGTCTAGTGCTTCTTGTCTCAAAGCCTGGTAGGGTACTACATAGTGTTTGCACCAGGTACCTGGGTACCCGACTGATGATATTACTACCCGGTAGAAAAATACTACCCGCGTAGCATTTTTCTGTGGTTTGCTTTTGATCTTGGCATGGCTATTACATCTTACAAAATGTTTTTCCCTTCATCTCAATCAGGATAAAGCTGAAATGAATTTTATAGTAAATTTTGTAAAGCATCGTGATGTAGTTTTTATCGGATTGATCCGATCAAAGAAGAGAAGAGGGGCAGATGGTTCGAGTCACAAACTGTATGTGCATACAATGCACTGAAGTCAGATGTTGCAAGGTTACGGTCAGGTACCCAACGGGTAATACGTTTTGGGTACCCGGGTACAAATTTCCTACCCGGTGCAAACACTAGTACTATAGGTAGTGCTCTATGGCAGATTGAGTATTACATCATTCCTTTTGAAAATGAGTAACTCTGGCTCATTCTCATAAAAGGTGACAATTCACCTGTATGATTGTGTTAATTAATTGATCTTGTGCCATATTGATCTAGTTTGTGTATAGTGGAAATTTTTACTTCCATGATTTATTGTAGACATCAAAAGCAAACTGAAAGCTCTGTTTGTACTGAAAACTCATTGTACCATATGCATGTGGCAGTGGCAATATGATTTGGGTCATGATGGACATTGATAGAGGCATTTACTAAGAAAGCATTTATGTCAGCTTGGTAGACAGGTTACATGATGGAGACAGTGATGGCAGCATTTCACAGTTTCAAGATGTGTGTGCATGTGTGTATCTCTTTAGTGTACACCCATGTGTTATGGGTTGACAGTTGTCCTTGGTCACCCAGCTGGATTGGCGTTCTGTTCTCGTAGTCTTCTCGGCCTGTACCTGTGTGTGCCTCAGTCTTTGCAAGTCCTACATCACAATCACAGCCTGAGCAGCATACAGTAGCTCAGTGCCTCTGTTACAATTGTCGGTGGTGCAAAGCTTCTGGCTCCACCTCACCTCTCACTGTGCTTGTGTAACATGTCTGAGTGGCAGCTCTGATGCACCTGCAGCAGCATTTAATTACCAAACAACACCAATTACGGCTATCTCATGGTGCAACTCAGCTCTCAGGGGCCCTTGGTGATATTACACCCCTATGTTTTCCATCCCATCAGCACAATGGCTGGTTATTCTTGGTAGTACAATGTCAGCTAATTGACCTTTGACTATGTTGTTCCAGCAGTAGCTGATTGCTTTCACTCACTTGCACTTTTGGTCACATGGCTCTGGTATAGTAGTTCTTGGTGATGGAGGGATGTTTTTAATAGGTTACTTAAAGTGATGTTACGTACCTGACCAAGAATAGGGAAATACATAAGGTCTAATGTTTTTCTTTATTTGTCGATACACTAACTATGCTAATAATGGATGAAGCTGTTCACGTAGTCACTGAAAATGGTAGTGTGAATGGCAAAATTTGGAGAAACGGTGCAAAAACAGTCAAAATCTGTAGGCTTTTTTGAAACAAACTGTCTCATTACAACTAGCTTAAACCATGCCTATCAGAACATTATATGAATATTCAAGTAGTCACACAGATGTATGTACTGAAGAACTGTACATCTAGTGGGCTTGTATTGCTTCAGTTATTCACGATTTGCTGGGAAAAGTGTGATTTTGAAGGTTGTATTACTGCACAAAACACTTGAGTTTTTGAAGCAAAAGTATGTGTTTTCATCGTCATATCCATGTTAGTAGATTTTACCCCCTAAGACTATTCAAGAAGACAGTTGCATACTGACGCCAGTAACGATAACCAGTAATACACCTGTACACTTGTGTACTTCCCCGCATCCCAAGTTTTTGTCCTCGAGCAGTACCATGCAGATACATAATCAAATATTCTACATAAAATGTTCTACGATACACAAACTGACGAAAAATGTGTCCCCAGTGTACATGCCGATTACAAGCAAGGGGCACTAATCTAATGGTATAAAAATTCAAAATGCTTACTGGTACCTCTGTAAGTCATGGTAGCTTTTATGATGTACTCAGCAGTTATAGAGATTTTAGGCAAATCCAAGGGCTAATTGCCAGTTCGATTTTCTCTGTGAGCAATGTTTTTCCCTCAGTCAATTTCTCCAAGAGTCCCCAACATCATTTGTGTTGGTTCAATCACAAATTGAATTTCTGGTTTGAACAAGGCAACTGCCAGCGTGTACATTTCACATGAGAAAGGTAACAGGGAAAGTTTGACCTTGGGACAGAGGGAAAACATCTCAGATGTCACACTCCAAGCTGATACCGTTGACCATTGACCTTTAATTACAGAGCTCAGCTTGTTGTTACTATGACTGCTCAATGGTGTGGACTTTTTAAATAAGCAGCTACTCCCAGTTCCACAGAAGAGCAATTGGTGGTTCATTGTTGTCCCTACCCCAGGACACCCTCACCCCTGCAGTCAGATTCTCATTCCTTGTGTGAGCTCTCACCTGTCAAATACTGTATGAAGCAGAAAATTAAAGTATGTTTGCTTTTTTATGACTGTTTGGAAAGGGAAAGACATGTCTATCGCCAGGCATGGTCATACCAACAATGGAGAGTTTGAGTTTTTACATATTAATCAAGTCATGACA
The DNA here is from genome assembly GCA_009936505.3 of Holothuria glaberrima. Lineage (NCBI taxonomy): Eukaryota > Metazoa > Echinodermata > Holothuroidea > Aspidochirotida > Holothuriidae > Holothuria > Holothuria glaberrima. The sequence continues at coordinate 12,718 of WURT03646962.1, read as the reverse complement.
GTACCACACCATATAGCATTTCCAACCTCATGTCATGGTGAAGGCTTTACTTATAAGCAATGGAGTAGGGAAAACAAGCCGGTTAGCCACAACTGGAAAAAAGACCATGGCCGGCTCGACTTAAACCAATTGGTTAGAAACTGGGCCGTAAAACCTCATCTAACTGACAAACTATAACAGCCAGATCAGATGTTGAAGATTTTCATTTTTAATGTTTTTATTGACTTGGCTGTATTTTTCCTCTACAAGGTAAACTCTGGTCAGCCATTGGAAGGTTTTCATTTAGACTTGTGAGAAGATTGTTCAAAAGATCATTCTCATTTTGGGCAGAATACATGGGTAGAGCAGTGAGAGAAGAAATATCCCAAAGCAAAGAGGTTGCTGAAAGACTCCATGCAAACTTGTTGGTAAGCATTTGGTTAAAAGTTCTCGAAAGGAGTATTGCAAACTTAAACATACTGCAATGTACATTTGCTGGAATGTATGTTAACTCTTCATACTCACTGGCAGTTCCTTTTGAGGATGAAAACATATCACCAGTAAAAGGACCATATTGTTTTTTGGTGGAGGTTTCATGTCTGTTGGGGTCACGAGAGTTGAAACTGAGAAAAAGCCTTGTAAACACAGTATCTCAAGGAAGGAAATTTCATATCATGTGATACTAAGCATGATATTGCCTAAAATTGAGTAGAAGAACCCCATATCCCTTGGTAGATGTTATAGATCATTTTGGTGTCATGGGGGGGGGGGGTGTCAACCTGTGAAAATATATCACAAGAGGGGAAAATGGTAAAAGTCTCATTCTTAGCATGTAGGTGTTCATTACTGAGCGGAAGGACCCTGTTGGTAAATTCAGTGAGCTTAATCCCGCTCTCATTTTGAGGTGAAAAGCAGCTTGAGGAACTTTCAGGGGCATCAGCTGGTAAAGGTCATTGGTTATGACACTCCAGATGTCTGGCAGTGGTCTGTCATTAATAATCACAGCTACAATCACAAACATTTCTCACTTCTGCTTTAACATTGGGTTGTAAGGATGTACCCTTAGTGGGTGCCACCAGGTTTTGACAACCAGCACCCACACTGAACACTTAGCACTTGTTTAAAACCTGGTAGTGATCACATCATTTTCACCTCTGTACAGAAACTGTCTCTTGCACCATTTTGCAACTAGGGAGACCTGTAGATGAATGCAATTTTTCAGACTGGAAGGGCCGGGGGGGGGGGGGATACCACCTTCTCTCCCTTTAGAATCTTCCAAGGTTTGAACTTTTCCCACACCCAGAATGAAATAGGGTTGAATGATGAGTTGTTCCTTGAGTACCATACATTCCAGCATGCTGAATTGAAGCTGTTATAAAAGGGGAATCTCAAACCTCACTTTTCACTTGTCTAAATGAGGTATATCTTATTTCCAACCCATGGCTTGAATTTCCTAAACCAATCTCCTATAGTAATTAGATGATCATTCTGTTCATAGAGCGTAAGGGACAATTAGTACAAGCTCAACTAAGCATTTTCTTCTTCTTTGTTCTAAATTACTGTTACAGTTCTTGCTTGCACTTCAGTGTGAAAAATAGCTGTATCAGGTGTTCAGTTTGTGTCCTCGTTGAGGTCACATATGTAATGAAGCAAGATATTACTGGTAAAAATTGTTTTAATGCAAACAATTCATCATGAGGGGAAAAATTTGGCAGGACACCTAAAAACCTTGCAATATTTTCATATAATTCACAATGCACTTTCTTTTCTGCAGTAACTTTCATTTGTATTAAGCTTTGGATTAATCTGGCTCCATATCTCTAGAGTCCAGCATATTCATCTGGTGGTCATTTGACCTTTCCTACTACCCAGGGTTAAATTCCATTTGGACCATTTGCCTAACTAAAGCACATTCTACTCGAATGGTCTTGAATGGTTTCAAGTGGTTTTTAAATGGTTAGGAATTGTGCCAACTGGTCTTAAACATGCAAATGGTAATCTCAACTGGTTTTCTAACTGGTTTCAAATGGTAATAAATGGTTTTGAATGAAAAATTGACCAAAAGACAGACTGAACCATTTGGAACCTGAATGGTTTCAAATGGTTTCTGTTGAATGGAATTTAACCCTGGGAATTTATCAAAACTTAATTGTAACATGTTTCCCCACAGGTTGGAGTAATGAGGATTGCCACTGACATTTCTCCTCAAACTTGCAACATCGGAATCTTAGGAATATATCTCTCCCCTAGACCGCCATAATTCACAGCTTCTTTATCTATTGCATCTCTGTTGAAAAGTGATTTGTGCCTATTGCATAACAATATATAGCTTTTAGAAATGGTACACCAAAAGCAAAGCCACAGAACTTGGAGATTATGCACACAGAGAAATGACTTCTAACATACAAACAGAACAAATCTTTTTGTTCAGCTCCTTGCCATGAAAGAGATTTGCAGTATCCCTGAACAGTCAAGGCCACCAAGAGCTGCTATGCAGGCAAGGAAGTAAAATTGTCAAATAGTGTAATATGATACATACTAGGAATGCACCAGATATCCAGTCCGGCTGGACTGTCTGGCCGGATAATGAAAAATCATCCGGTTCTGGTTGTGACCGGATCTTTGAAGAAATCCGGCCGCATTTTTCTCAAATTTTTACCAGAATTACCTCCATCATCAAAAGATAGGGGTAGCCTCACTGATGAATTTAACAACTTTCCAAAAGTTTTTTTTTTTTTTCTGTCCATGTAACATAGCAAGAAAGTGTCCCATTAGGGTGTTGTGTAGGTTACGTGGTCCTAGTTCATGGTGGCGCTGACAGTGACAAACATTCATGTTGGAGTCTTACAGCAATTATGTGCGTGTCCAGAATAAGTGGACCTAATGATAAAAACAACTTACATAACTAGGACCCACATTTTTAAATGTGGATGGATGGATATTTAACAGTTACTTTAAATGATTTAGTGTGTATATTCAAAACCTATGTTAGTTATTCCTTAACTATATGCACAATCTGAGTCACATTCATCAATACATTCACTTTCAATTTGAGTGTTGAATTGATTTTTGTTGTTTCAAAAAGCTTTGCAGTATGTTTGTACTATTCTAAATAATCGTACTTTGTCAATTAATTAAGTAATCTACTTTGTTAAGTAACTTTCTGTCTGCATCATTCAAGGGTCTAAACCCTACAAAATCACACCAGCCGGGTGACCTACAAAAGGACGGGCCGTAACACTATCACATAGTCAACCACCAGCTCCTCTGCCTTGCAACCCCCACCCCCTACCCACAGTGCAAGTTTTTAATGTTTTCCTTTATAAGTGAAAATATCTGGTTCTGGCCGGATTATAAATATTGCCCAGTGAAATCCGGTTCCGACCGGAACAAAAATTTTGGGTCCAGTGCATCCCTGATACATACAGGGCAGGGAAGGTGCAATGATAAGAACAATAGTGAACTCTGACATTCACAAACCTACAGTATAGTCATTTTGTTAGGTCAGTATCAGAAGACTGCTGTACTTCATAGGGCTGACATTTAAAGACATGAATTCAAAAATGCCCTTTTAGAATGATTCTCAAGTCTCAGCCAATTGAAGGTGTGGGAGTATAGCTATGTGATTCTTATTACAAACTAAGAGGTGCCTTAGTAGAAGTCCAAAATATTTGGGCACATGCAAGATTAAGTATAGTGCACATAAAATCTATTTGTTGGTAAAAAATGCTGGTCAATGGTCATAGGTTGTGCTGACTCTCTGTGCTATGACAATCTTCATACTGACAACATGTACATTGTAATTTATTTTCTAAGAAATCTTTTCATTGGAGTAGAATGCAGTATTATTCAGTATCTAACTGCTGTTTTCTGGTGTCATAATTAGTTTCCCTTTTTTTTCATGCTGTTGCTGTAGGAGTGTCATTTTATCATCCAAAACAAGAAGAATTTTAGTGTGTATAGTATGAGAAAGACATCAAAGGACGAGGTATGTGTATCTAAACTATTAATACTTGCCAATTAAGGGACAAAGATATAGGAATGGGAATCTCGTGTGTTTGTGTGTGTGGGTGTGTTTGTGTGTGTGTGCGAGAGTGTAGGTATGTAATGCTTACTTGGAACATGATACCTCACAAATGGTAACATTGAGGGAGATCGCAATTTGCATGCAGATGCTGTAGTTGAAACCAACAGAGGCACAAAATACAGCATTTCATTGAGTTTGTAGCTGGCCCTTTTATTATGCAGATTTCCTCACTTGTTACTACAGGGTTTCCCCTGGTACTTAATTCCTGAGGTGGCCACCTCACTGCTTTTGCGATCGCCTCTCCAAGAAATTGCCATAATTACCACCTCATAGTTTTTCTCCCATGAAAATTACTTGAAAGACACAGGATCGATCCCTCCCTTTAGAGAATGCTTTCATGTTAACAACGAAACCACACAGAACTCCTGAGACATTTCCCTTGCTTTTGCAATTGCTCTTAAACACCTTAATTTTGCACCTAGGGAGTTCTAAATTGTTCTTAATTTCCCTAGGACTTTCCCTAAAACTTTTGATATAATTTCATTGCAAAGTATTACAAATATTTTAGTGCTCCCGAAAACGTTGCTCAGCACAGAAGGGGTGATATACTGACAGGATGGCATCCTTTGTAAAAATGACTTACATTAAAATGATTATAAATTTTCATTTTATTACCATATATATAACTGTTATGTAGGCCTACATTAAACAAACTCAAGTCCCCAAGCCAATGCAAAACAACTGAGTTTCTGGAACCTACCCCACTCTCAAATATAGATGTGTCGGAAGCTATTAGAGGAGATGGAAGAGTCATAGGCACCCCCACCACCTTCCCCTCCTACAAAGGGATACTGCAAAACTATGCATGATTCCAATTAATTGATCAAAAGACAACCAAACCTGACACCTCTCTCAGTCAAATATGTAGCTGCATACACACATAAGGGAAGGGGGCAGCTCAAGGGGAGCCTACCTTCTCCACCCCCAAGAAAAATTAAAAAATGAATGAAATGGAAAATGCTTTAGTCAGCTACATCATAGACTTTCAATAAATTATGTGTCTCACATCTTTTTACTTTACTCTTGATGAATTGCCCCATGGCTGGAATAAATCAGCATCTACCTTTGTAGTTTGTACAAGTACACACAACTGACAGTATCAGTGAATTTCCTCGTGTGCTGCACAATGTTTTTGATAGTGTGAATGACACTGAAAAAGATTTTTTATATGTATAATTAAATTTTTCAAATGTCTCACAGAATTCTGAATTTGGTGTGTGCTAATAAAACCATAGACCTTTTTGCCTCAGCATTATAAGAGTAGGGCCACTATACATCACAGGCAATATGTGCAATTCTGGGGATTCCCATGCAGAAAGACAAGTGTGAGCAATCCCTTATTACTAAAAAAATATGCAATAAAAGAGTTTACTACTCAAGAGTTCAGCAGACAGAATTATATTGGGTTGCTTTAAGGAGAGGTCTCATTTTCATTGCACATACAACACAACAGATGTCCATATTAAGTAAAAGATCTGATTGTTTTGTTGGAGGATAAAGGTCATATGAGGCTAAAAGAGATCAAACTGCACAAATGTTGGAAACAACATTTCAGGAAGATTAGAAGCTGTGATTAGTATACACTTGAAATGTGGTAGGCCAGTATTAAATGTTAAAGAACATGGATGTTTTTGGCAGAGTCCAAAGGCCATTTGAGGTGAGTAAAGGTCATGCAGGCTGTGAGTTATACTCTGAAAGGTATGAAAATTGCTGAATCACAAAGGCAGTATAAAAAATGATAATATGCTTCACAATTTTGTTTTTTAAGTTTGAAATGATTCTCCTTTGTTCATACTTGTTAAACTGTAAACAATTGAAAACAAATAAACAGTTCTCATTATGAAAACATGACCTTTATGAAGAGTTGTCCAAAGTGAGTAAAGTATTCTACTATACCATTTGATTCTTAAGTAGATCTCTTCAGCAAAGTATGCACTGCTTAATGGTTTACCTGCATGGAACCATAGTAAATGCAAATAATTAAATTCAGTCAACTTGAGCTGCCACTTAAACAATGTTGTCAATTTGCAGGCAATGCATTTATTATGACTTGGCACAGGCTTGTGACGTCTCCCTAAAATCATCCAGCCAGGCACATGGGTATGCAGATGAGTATTAAGTGTTCATCAGTTATCATATTACTGCATACTCACAACTTGACCAATTTGTAGCTCACCTACTCAGTTGAAATATTGCTATCGTGCATGGCTGCAAAATGTCTGTCACATTTAGACATTGTGCTAAAATTCTTGCATCTTGTTGTTTGTGCACTGATTTGGTTGAAATTTGGAGATAAAATGTCACAGCAATGGTGTTAATGATGTTATTCTTATTTTGAAGGTTAATTGCTTTTTGTTGCCAGGAGGGGTCATTTTCTGAAATCCTAGTATAATCAAGTTCCTCTATAATTTTGGATTTAAATTTCTATAAGTTTGTACAGGTTGATAGCACTAAGGCCAACAGTGTTCTTTACAGGTCCAAATTTTGTCCTGGTGCTCATCTCTGATCTGGTAGATGACAATGATTGCCATCCTGGGGTGGGCTGTGAGGAAAAGGGGGTGCCCCCTCCCCTTTAGAAAATTTTTGCCCACGTAAGGTGGGCTGGATGTAAAATAGTGCTACATTTCGTGCTAAATTTTAATTTAATATATCACCAAGAATTGCTATTTTTTGGAAAGTTTTTCATCAATCATAATTCATAACTGTATTTTTTCAATCAACTTCTGGGGAGATGGAAAGTGTTCAATTCACTTTTCAATGTTTCCAAAAGAAGTGAAAGCAACATTTTTTGTCCGGGTGGCCAAGATTTTCATGTGGGCAGCAACTTTAAGACGGGCACTCTTCAGATTATGTCCGGGCGGCACGCCTGGACAAAACGGCTAGTGGAGAACACCGCTAAGGGTGCTGGACCAAACTTCCAACTAGGCAAAAGTTAGATTGTGTTGGAATAAGCCAAAACAATGGTTTCCAGAAGTATTTTTGAGACAGGCCTGTCTGGAGGCAGTGGAATAAGACTGCAGTGACATCTTGTCCACAGGTGTAGAGACCTGCATGTATTTCTCCTGCACCTATATATTGACTGCAGTCATAATACTATTGGGTATTGTAGTATATAGCCTATTTGACAATTGCTGTGAAGGCTGATTAATTGACTGTATTCATAATGTAGATGTTTTGCTGTGCACAGTGAACAGCTAGGCCATATGTGTGCATGTATTTAAACCAGGCAGTCAGTATAGTAATTGTTCAGCATGACTTGCAGTTCACTGATTTAATGGATGGATATGTCATTTCTTCCTGTACTGTACCTATCAAACCTGCCGATTATAGTGTGGCCCTTGTGGTGAAGTGTTGACACTGCCCCACTATTATTCTTGCAGCCTGGCTTCGAATTTTGCAGTCTGTATTGTTTGCCAACAAAATCTTGTACTGAATAGGTATAGGGTACAGCCATGTATGTAATGTATGTTTACAGGAATTAAACATATTAACTTTGTGCTTACCAGGTACTCATCAAAGCAACAGTTGTATTTGGTATATATTTGACGTTAGCAATCTCAAAGAAAGTTCAGATTATCATCTTTATACTCCTTGCATTTCTTGAAAAGACCTCACTTCTATGTTGATAGCTACTATAGAAGAGATCTTTTTTATAATAAATGTAAGAAAACAAAATTTCCAACAGCAGCTGATTTCATTTTGCAAGCAATTTTGTTAAAGGGAAAATGCAGTCACCCCAATCAGAGTTAGCATGTCCCATCACTCTAGGTAGTTCATGAATGTGGCAATATTTTTGTCAGTGAATTCTGAAATTCAAGCAGAATTTCTCCTTAATTCACCTATTGTTTGTAAAAGTTATGTTCAAAACATCTTCAAATGTGCTTGTGATGTAATACAAGGAGATTTGCAAGAGTTTGCTGATTTTCCAAAGCAAGTTTTGGGGGTGACTGCCTGTGATCATGCCTTTAAAAACACACAGGTATAAGGGAGGGTGGATGTTCTGATGACTAGTAATGCTGGCTTTTTGACAAACCCACTGTTTTTTGATTGTCTTTAAAAAGCCATAATCAATGTGGACTACAGTATATTATATAAAACAGGAAAAATCAGAAAATTCAAAGAACTGCTATTAATAGATTTATAGGTAGGGATACATGGATGGTGTGAAAGACCTATGCTAGTATTCAGTACAAACATCAATTACATTGCATTATCATTGTATGGGATTATCAGTAATGGATAATGTTTGCTTGGATGCCATAGTACTTCTAGGTTTATTAATTTCATGGATTTAAAAGAAAAAAAAAACATACCTGCCAGGGCTCTACATTAACACTTGCCCGCTTGCCCGGGGCAAGTAAAAATTTTCCAGGGCAAGTTCTCTCTTGTTCCACCTTGCCCAAATGGGCAAGTAGGCCTTGCAACTTCTATCTCAAAACCTGAAGGGTAAAGAAAAGATACATACTTTCCCACAGTAAGAAGGAAATGAATTCAAAAATTTTATTTCACAAATCACACCGCTCTTGAGAAAAAGAAGCTGAGGGACCCCAGACCCTTGGTTTGAGAACCGTTAAATTAAAAACAGTGTAGTACTGTACTGTAAGTGTGGAAAAACTTTTCAACCTAAAGATGGGAGAAGTTTGGAATTTAATAATTGTTAAAAATTTTAAGGATTTTTGTCACCTGTGTGACTGTTTACAACCATGTGGGGAATCGACATTTTGTCTGCCCTACCACAAGGCTCAAGTGAGAAAATGCCAGGGTAAGTTGATTCCAGTGGTTGCTTGCCCGACTTGGCAAGTGAGTTTGAAAGTAAATGTAGAGCCCTGTCTGCAGAGTCTGATTGAGTGGGAAGGAAAATGGGAAATGGCAGATCTAGGTTCAAAGTCTGTTACAGACTGCCAAGTAATCTAATCTGTGTCTCCAATTTCTTGCTGGGCAGCTAAGTTAAAGGGCATGGATAAACTAACTTCTGAGTTGTGCCAAGGTTAAGGTTTTTTGTATTGTCAATTTGAGACAACTGAGTGGGACTGTTTTTCTACAAAAAATTATGGAAGGAAATATCAGCTTAGCTGACCTTCTGCATGTATGACTGCAAAATGTCTGTCACTTTTTGGCTCTGTTTCAAAATGGCTGGCACTTTGTAAATTCTGCACCATATCGGTTTAAATTGGTCAATATATTGTTGAATTTAAGCTCTCAATAATGCATTTTCTTTACAATTTTATCTGGTATTTTATGTCAGGTTGACACTTTCTTCAAGTTCTGTTAAAATGTGCTCAAAGTTTTTAATTGGGAGATCAAGAGTACTGAACCAATCTTCTTTGTGTGGAAAGGTTTGCTTTTAGCAAGGTTGGCTGCAAAATACTGCCTGGTATTTAGTGGTATGTTCCATCTGGTAAATCAACCACAAGTGGGAAATTATTTCCCACTTTTGATTTCTTGCTGTAGACAGAGGAATCTACTGTGCGATTGTGATGTCCTGAATATGTGGGCCATGTGTGTGTGTGTGTGTTTGTGACACTCTTGTAAAAGATATCTCAAGGTAGGAATGATGGATACTAATGGTATCTGGATTTTTCATATTGAGAGGAAGGACCCTATGGTTTTTGATTCCTTGCTGTAGGCAGAATAATCCATGCGAAGGTGATGCCGTGTATGTGCGTGTGTATGCGTATTTATGTGTATGTGACACTGCTTGTAAATACAGTTTATCTCAAGAAGGATAACCTCAAAGGATCTTGTACTTGGCATGTTGACAGCCCTTATTGAGTAGATCCATGTTTTTCAACCTGGGGTCTGTGGACCCCTAAGGGGTCCGTGAAATTTATTTGGGGGTCCGTGAGAGCAAAGGGGTCCGCAGGGGGTCCGTGAGAAAAATAATGGTCCGCATACGCCGAAGAGGTTCGTGAATAATGGAACAAGAGATATAGTTAAATAAAGACTGATTACATGGCTCATGAGGAAGCTATTGAGCAACTTCTGCACTAAATGAGAACTTAAGTCCAAAAGTAGCCTACTATTGTACTTAAGTCCAGTGGGACTACTGTGGTATTTCCAAGATTACACACTTACGATTTTTCATTTCGATTTAACAAAGATGGAAGGCAGTAGTACAGTTACAACTAAGCTTGGATTTGACAAAACAACAGTGTCATTTGCAACCATCTCCGACAAAGAAAACCCATATTTTCCTGACCTCATGCAGAACCAACCAGTTTGTATCTGACAACTCATCGTCTTAAAATTACAATATAATGGGAAATATATTTTCACCAAAATCAAATTGTGCTATGCATACTTGGACATTCCTATTTGAAAGTAAGAATATCCAAGTACAGTATCCTAGCAATACTTCCAGCCCTAGGAAAACTGCATTTCAGGCCCATGAAAACTGCATTTCTTAAAATAAATTCTTGAACATAAATTGACTTCAAAGTCACATAATAATGCACCATTTTGCTTCTAAGCACCCTCAAATATTCAAAAAATGTCAAAGGGGAGATACCCCTCCCCATGCCAGTAATCACTGTCTGGGGGCCTCCTAATATTTCCGTTATCACAAAGGGGTCAGTGGATAGAAAAAGGTTGAGAACCTAGGGAGTAGATGATGCCATTGTTTTTGGAGACGGTCAAAGGTCATCTGAGGTCACTAGGGGACAAACACTGAAAACCTTGTTGATAAGATACTCTGCACGCTTCAACATGCATTATATGAAGCCGTGGCTTGAACCAATTGGTTGGAAACTGGGCCGTTAAACCTCATCTAACTAACTATATGAAGTAGAAGGATAGTATTGCTTTGGTGGAGGTCAAAGGTCATCATGGTTCAAACCCTGAAAACCATCAAGTTGTTAACATGATATCACCAGAAAAAAATGATGGAAACTCTTCATACATAGCATGTAGATGCATTTTATAAAAGGAAAGAACTCTGTTGTATTTGGTAGAGGTCAGAGGTCATATGAGGTCACCAAAGATAAAATTCTGGAAACCTTGTTAGCATGCTACTCCCAGGTAGAATTAGGCATGGAAACTCTTCATACTTTAATAAATTTGTAGACGATTATGTAAATACAAAGGATTGTGTTGTTTTGAGTGCTGATTAAAGGGCATTGCAGGTGAAACTCAGAAAACCTTGTAAACAAGGTATCTCCAGATAGGAAGCATGGAAACTTCTCATACTTAATATTTAGGTGCACCTTATAAAGGGAAAGAATCCTGTACTATTTTGAGGGGTCCAAGGTCTTCTGAGGTCACTAGAGGTCAAACTCTGAAAACATTCTTAATACTGTTCCATATCTCAAATTAGGGAGCATGGACACCCGATCTTAATTCCAGTTGAACCCAGTTGACCAATTCAACTGGGTTGAACTGGGTTACCACCTTTCAACTGGGTTCTAACTGGATTCCAACTGGATCCAGTTGAACCCAGTTTAACTGGGTTCAACTGGAGCTTATACCAGGGCACTCTTCATACGTAGCATGTAGATGCATCATGTCAATGGAAAAGACATACGATACATATTGCTTTTGGTGGAGGTCAAAGATGATATGAGGTTACCAGAGGTCAAACTCTGACAGCTTTGTAAACACAATATCTTCAGACTGAAATCATGAAAACTCTCCATATGTAGCATATGTAAATGCATTTCATCAAGAGGAGGGACTGTATTGAGGATTTTATGATTGTGGTTGGCATCAAAGGACATTAGGGGTCATTGGAGGTGAAACTGAAAACATTAATAACATGATATCTCCAGATAGGAAGCTTGGATACTTGCTGTAAATTTTCCGAGATGAGTTAATCAAAACAATGCATTTTTGCATTCTGGTGATTCAAAACATAGTAAACCTAGTTGTTGTTCTGTTAATGAATTCAATAATTTAGTAATAAAATTCTTGTGACAAAAAGAAATGTTAATGAATTAGTAAACGGAGGTAAACTAATTCAAATTGGGGGACTGCATTTTCCCTTTACGTTTGATTTTCAAAATGTACTAATCACAAACAGTTCATTCAGTTCAATGAAATGTGAGAAGAATGAGAGTGGTAGACACAATCAAACCTTCAAAACAACAAACAGTTTGCTCCTTGTGTGCTGATTCTGACCCAAAACTGACTAAATATGACTGTTTTCAGGTTTGCTCTGAAGAACTTTAATTTTTTCCATCTCATGAAAAGGTTTGAAGTCCAAATTTTAATCTAAAAAATTTTCAATGGCAAATCTCCTCATCCCAGACAGTTCCCATTGTCTTGAGCTCATCCTTGCGCCATATCTGGGTGAGCTAATAATATGCACCAATATGTAATCAGAACACTCTCTGTGCATGTGGTGTAACATGAACTACGATGCTTCTTTTGAATGTGATTTCAATCAGAGAGCAGTCACATGTTGATGGTAAAAAAAACATATGCTGCAAGATGTGGCAATCTATATCCAAGCTGTTTTGTTGCCCTAAGATACTGTACATAAAAAAGGATTGTCATTTTTCTAAAAAAATTGTTGATTCCTTGCCGAAGGCAGAAGGAATCTATGCGATGGTAATGTCGTGTGTGTGTGTGTGTGTGCGTGTGTGTGTATGGACCCAACATTTCATACAAGGTGAGGACATTTTCTATTCAAGATGAGGTCCTCAGGTGTCAGAACAA
>WURT03646951.1:0-19393 GCA_009936505.3 Holothuria glaberrima | reverse complement strand
GAAAGAAAGAAAGAAAGAAAGAAAGAAAGAAAGAAAGAAAGAAAGAAAGAAAGAAAGAAAGAAAGAAGGAAAGAAAAAAAAAAGAAAGAGAATCAAAGCAGTTTTGACACTTTGGAAACACTATCAAGATTTAAACAATGCATATAATACTTAAAACATTTTTGCAAATTCTACTATCCTTGCTGTACTATGTGCACTGCAGACGTTATTGACACATTCATCAAAATGTAGACAATTTGTTCGATACATTGAACGATATACCGCCATAACTCTGCAGTAAAACGATAGATAAAATGTATTGAATGTATATATATATATATATATATATATTTAAATATATATAAGTAAAGTTCTAAGCATTGTTTTCATGGTATTCATACAGACAAGCTTCAAGAATGTTAACCTATTTTAGTTAATAACAGTATAACGCACATACTCGATTAGGTTTTATATGGTTCCCACCTCCTAGAAACTCTCAAAGAGACCTGTTAAATCTGGCTATCTAAAATATCATATACCTGTAGAGAATTATACACTATAGCATCGCTTGGCAACATTTTATCGTTATTCCTTGGCTTATTTCACTAGGAAATGGTTGGCTAATCTTTGATTAAGATCCAGGTCAAATTGAACTACCAGGGCGTTGTATAAGAGTGCGCAACCTTCATGAAGAACGACAGCATAGTGATGACTGGAAGCCGCATATTTTAAATAACAATGCATAGCGCAATGAGTTCGCTCTCGTAGAAATAACAGTTTTTCATTTTGAATACCTAGTATATTGTATCCAGTATACTCTTCATTATTCTATAGGACAGCTGGTTGAAGAAACCTAGATGTTTTTTTTTGTCGTTCTGGAAACATTGAAAAGGGGAAATCATTTGTGTCATGTAAATAATTACAAAGAAGAACAGCTAATTATTTTACATCATTATCGGTTCGAATAATCAAGCAGATTCCACTTGCTTTTACTGCCCGCCAAGGACGTGGATCTATCTCCAACAGTGGGGGGACTTTTCACCATTTGCGAATCGCTGTCCTGGGGGAGGGGTCTAAGGGGAGGTGTGTCCCACTCCCCTTTGGAAAATTTTTGCTCACGTGAGGTGGGCTAGATGCAAAATGGTGCTTTATTTGCTGTTAAAGTTGAATTGAACATATCACCAAAAATTTCTACTTTTTTAGGAAGTCTTTTTTTCAGTTTTGCTTGCTTAATTGGTTTTTTTAATCAGTCCTTGGGATAGATCAGAACTACACTTCGTACAGTGAGTGAACAGTAAATTGTTAGCTTTTCACAATTTACGAATCGTTGTCCTGGGGAGGGGTCTAAGGGGAGGGGGTGCCCCTTTCCCCTTGAAGAAAAAATGGAATTGGAAGGTGTCTATGTGGCAAATGGTGCCATGTTTGGGCGAAATTTAGCTTTTAATATGTAGTGTTAATTCGTAATCACAGTTTTAGTTTTCATCATTTTTGAAAAAGTGGGGGGAGGACTTTTGGCGATGTCCCCCCTTCCAAAAAAGTGAAGGGGACGCGTCCCTCGTCCCCCATGATCCACGCCCGTGCTACCGGCTTATCACTTTGTGCAACGTTTGATGATGAATGAAACAACGTATTAAACCGTCAATCTTTAAATATAACTTGTACAGACCATCGTAACTATATGGAGCAAGTTTTTAAACACTACTCTTTCATAAACCATAAATACTCCCCTCATTATTTTCATATTGCTCGGCTCAAATTCTGTTTCCTTTTTACTACAGATTTTGCCATAAGAATATTTCAGACAAGTTTATGCCAATTATCTGTTAACGCCTACATCCGGTAAATCGATTTTAGACATCCTTTTATGTTAAACTAAGATCCCTCGAGCCATGCCCAAACATGACCATGAATTCACGTTGAAAAAACATCTCGTCTTCGTAAAAAACTCAGAACTTTACTCCCTAGTTACAAACACCTGTCAATCGATGTCCGCAGATGCATGTATGATGAATAATTTACAAGAAAATGAAGCTACCTTACTCAACTTTTGAGATTTAAAGTATCAAGACTGAATTATCGTAAAATCAAGAGGTGGCACTACGCATTAAATTTTTAACCCGTGAAGCTAGGAGACTGGATCGTGCAGCAGACTTTGTTGCGTACTTTTTTGCTAATTTTTTAAACATAATAAAAAAATCCATTGAATATTTTAGGAAGTAATGTTATAAATAAGACATAAAAGTATGTACAAAAACCTACAAATAGCCAGTTGATACCTATGTTCTCAAAGCCTTGTGAAATTTGAAATGCACAGTAAACAATAAAGCACAAATTAAGTACAGATCAGTTTTAAAAAGATCGGTCTGGATAAATAAAAACATCGACTTTCAAATAACACAGCGTATAGTAGCTGCGTTGTGACGTCATAATGATGTCATTTTGTGCCTCTTTGATGCCAAAGTTATTGTCCTGATTTTTTTCAGTGATGTTCATGGTGAAAAAAGACCAACATGCTTTTGTCATTTGTCATATTGGGAAATGATAACAAGTTAACCCAATGGCAGCTGTTGTTTATGCCTACGTTAGACCAGGGAGTTGCGTCAAATAATAGCTTCCTGGTTAGACATAATTTCAAAGTTGTGGCCTATTTTATGACCTATCCGAAATCAGTGTAATTGTTAAGAGATACCAAGTATAAGCAAAGGTATTCTGGCAAAACAGACAATGTTAAAGTTGTTTGAGTCGTATGCAAGCTACGGATACATGGTTAATAATGTACGTATTGATGCATTATCTTACCTGCTTCTACAAGGCAAAATAAATTAATGTACCCACCCATATTCGCATACTTAAAATTTCAACACTTTCTTCATACCGTTTATATTTTTACTTAAGGCTCACATTAATGTACGAAAATAGGGACAGGGTACGTGGTGTTTGAAAAATTTGGAGGTAAGGGTAAGGAGTTATAGTAAATGTAACTAAAATATTTCGTGACACTATACAATTAAATACCTTCGTAGGCAGTATGAATTTACAAAATACATTATATTATACCAGTGAAATTAAAAGGCATGATTTTTTATGAAAGCAAAATTCAGAAAAATGGCGGAATTGTTTTATAATTCAATTTCAGATAAAGACATGAAACCTCATATATTTGATAAACAAAAAAGGTGCAGTTGCTACTATGGGAATTTGTTACTTTTAATTTTCACATAGTCCAAACTGACAAACTTTGCTCAAGTAACCACAGTGCCGCTTCTCTTACAGCCTCAAGTAAGTTTTCTTCAATGGGCCGCATCTGAACAATCTTCCTTTCATTTCAGATTAATATGGTAAAATTCAACTATCAAATTCAAAGTTTCTCTGATATTCTCATTTTGCTCTCATGTAAAGATCTGCGTAGAGAACCGGATATGTCATCAAGTTAAGTATATTTGAACACATAATTACATTGCGTAATTTCGTGTTCATGGTAAGAACAGCAGGGTTCATGAGGTGTTAACTACTCGGGTTCGTATGAATAAACAAGCCTCAAGAGGTGTTAACTATTCAGGTTCTTATGAATAAATAAAGACGTTATCTTTCCATGACGCTGAACAGTCACGGATGGTCATGATTAAAACAGCTTCAGCAGAAGTGATTCAGCTGTCTCAGGATCCAAATGACGTTTAGTTAATATATTTTCTGAAAAGCATTCCAAGAGCTGACGTTCCTTGAAGCTAGTTCAAGGCGATATTCTTCGTTAAGGAAATTTCTCGTTACTTTCAGTTTATATTGCATTGGATGTGTTTTACTTGTAAGTAGAAAATAAAATGAGAGACAAAGATATCATACGTAAGCGAAAGAATTGCAACAATCATTTCACCAAAACTCTTTTTAGGGTATTGATACTACTATCAGGTTCTCGTCACAACCCCCTCCCTCACACAAAAGCAAGCCTGTTCATATTTACGACTCAAATAAACTTTTTCAGTATCACTTTGTTTATCGTTTATTAGCCTGATGTGTAAATTAAGAAGAGAAAACTAATAATAATGTTCAAGTGTCGGTGCTGTACCTTATTAAAAAGTTGCTATGGGGTTAAATAATGATATCTTTATACAATGTCATATTGTCTACAGCCTTTATAGCTGAACGATAACCACATTTCTTTCACCTCAGTTGATGAATCATCATCATAAAATAAGTTTTAAAGACGTTCTTTCCTCAATACTGAGAATACATATTACGACAGTAAACAAGAATGAAATGCCATAAAAACTTCTATATGACTAATAACGAAACAATGAACGTTTGTAGCTATTTCTCACAGGGTGTTGGATCTTGATTCATTATTCTGTTTACTGAATACATATAACCTATAGCGTTTTATTTAATACAACCCTCGTTTGACATCTGACTTGCCAGTAATCTAAACTAAATTTAGCCTCAAATCAGTCATCAATCTCGTTTTCTTTGATGACCGCTCGACCGTTACAATTATGTTTTATCTCTTAGTAAGAAAGTTCCCAATCATTAGAAAATCAACTTAGGCAGCTCAGCATGTGAGGAACGGGGTAAGCGGAGAAATTATGCTTTGGGTATCCATAACATGCATTACACGCACTGCATGATGGCAGCCCTAGGTACCGTCATTATAAAAGTTAGCATACATTTTAACTTTATATTTAATCATTTTGTATCTACCATAACGAGGACAGGGGGTAAAAGTTGTGATATCTGTTCTTCTAGGAAACATAAGAACAAAAGAATTCTCAATAAATAATAATCACCGAGGATGCTACAATTTTCACTGCATGATAGTTGACCGACTATTCTTCTCTTGTGCAGACCTGGTGCTGATAAAAGCATAACCAATCCTTTAATCCAATTTGTTGTTTTTTTTTCACCCACCTCCTTTTAACAGCATCTGTCCATCTGTAAAGGTTAGTAAAGTTTGTATAAGCCTTTTCATGACTTTATTAGAACTAGAAGCATATTATTATCTTTGCATATTTTTAATAAATTTGGTGGAGACACCTTAAACACGATCAGAGTGCGTCTCCTTTTAGTGAACTTTTGACTTATGACTAATAAAGATATTTCTTTCATAACCCAATAAACATCATCGCACATTATGTCATGTATTGTCTCTTTAAACATCTAATCAAATTTTGGGATGAAAATGTAAGTTTATAAATACATTTTCCCCAGTTCCGCTCCATAGTTAGTACACTCTTTTAAGAAAATCTTTGCTTATTTTTAATTCTAAGGATACATCATGGTTGCAATGTTTTAAACACTGAGCTTGCCTTAATTATTGTGTTCCACTCTCAGTTAAATAAGACAATATTTAATTACAAACAAACCTCATGTGAAAGCTTTTAGCTCTTAACCTGCCACGCAGTGTCACTTCTAACAATAAATCAGCCTACCGTAAGAGAAATCTTTAATATATCTTGATGTAAAACAACGGAACACTGCCACCATTAAATCACTAAAGTTAGGTGTTTTACAAACACTGGACGTACCACTCCGAAAAGCCTCAAGCGTTTTTTTTTTCAACTGTACTTCAAAGCTCCTTTGATTACTTACTTTTAGTCTAGAATGTTGTATATAATATGTACTTTAATATATATAGATTGTTATATTGTACCGAAAACACACAACACAGACGCACAGTAAAAAGAAATTTACGATAACCGTAAATATTGCTGATATAAACGAAGCGTTACAGGAATTGAAAGGGACGAAATAAACATAACTACCATGCATTGTAACAGGCACAGTTCATACACTAATAAATGGAAATTAGATAATGCCTTTTGTATGAGAGAGATTGAACTTAAATGTATGTTTTTGAAAACTCGATTTTCTTCCCATTATACTCAAGATAAGCTCACTGCGTTTACAATATTTCTTTGGCTGTTTCCAATAAGTACAAAATACGTATGACATCGCATGGAGATGTGCATTTGTTCAGCTAGACAATTTTTTTAGCTCATTGCTTACCTGAGATATTTTTGAATACTAAAATATTTGTAAAAGCATTCATGAACTTTCTTTTTCTAGGGCAATATTTGTAAAAGCATTCATGTTACTCTTTCTAGTGCAATCTCTTCAAAGTGAACACTTCGTTTATGCTAAAGCGAGGTAACGAAGAGCAAACCCAAGCCAAGGCGAGTCAATCGAATTTGTTTAGTTCATGTATAAAATTACATAATTGGGGTACAATACAAAGGAAAATATAAAATTTTAAAAGACTCCAAAACTCAACTTAAATACACAAGAGACACTTATGCATTTAAGATCTGTTTGGAAGGCAGATTGAACTAAGGATCTGAAACTATAGCGTATGTAGCGGCTTGTTGCAAAATGCAGATGCGTGTGACTTAACGCCCTCTGAAGTGGCGGAGGGAAGGGCCTGGGTCCATATGGAACTCCATTGGTGACAAGAAACTCCTTTGGAATCCGCTTTGACAGATTAATTTGCAATTCTTGACCATAAATTTGCTTCAGCAATAGAACAAGACTTTTTGTTTTGCACAAAATCTCGAATGGGATGAGGATATAATTATTCCACCATACCTCCAAGGAATGTGATCACATTAAAAAGGTTTACTATGTAGCAACCGCTGAAGGCTCACTTTTCCTGCTATATTCCACTGGGCATACAATTCAAGGAAAACTACACTATTATAACTAAAATTTTTTGAACACTGGAAATATTTCTAAGCCCCTCTGTCTAGTGAAATCAGAATTACTCAGCACATGTATGGTTTCAAAGAAGTGAGCAGACGAAGGAAATGCCTCCAGGATACTCCTGTTTATAGAGAAAATCCCTGATTTATTAACTTTCATGCCCTGTGCCATTATGCAATATAACTTTGAGTACTCCCTCTCCCTCCGACCTACTTTTTTGGAAGAGACTCTTCTAGTGGAAATGAAAGAAAAATGCAAGGTTGTCTAATGTGACCACGTGCTGATTGAGCAACAAATTGACGGAATTCGTGAGAATGCTGCGATATTCAGGTTGATCATGTGAACCCGTCAGAGCAGCGCATCCTCTTGAAGCCCATGACTCGGAAGGAATACCCTTGAACTGGCACGATTTTTATATGAATAGAAAAGTGAAGGGAACTCATATTTGTTCTAACCAGGGAAATGTTATCCGAATAACAATTCCTTACTCTAAACACGCAGAACACTCACGAAAAAGCTGCAGTTACAAGTTGTATACTTGTAACTCAGTGCCAGTAACTAAGAGATATGTTAGGGCTAATATTTTAGTGTATTTTTGCGGGATAATAAGGTTTAGAAAATATCCGGCATGTTTTAAAGCTGCAGGTATATGAAAATATTACCGAATTTATGCCAATGAGCACTACAGAGGTGAATACCTTAGATGAAATATTTAGATTATTTAACTTCAATTTTATTGCATATGTGTCTTGCAAATTCTTTCAGAACAAACTAGAATTGTGGAATAGTAGGTAAGAGCGCCTCCTGCTTAATGGTCAAGTACTTATTTACTTTAAAATGTAGCATTTGCTTGAAGTGTGCAATTCTGTTTATTTCATCGCTCCATTAAGAGGATGAGATATTATAGTCTCTTTGCCAGTCGAACTATATACGGCGATACCAGCTTAAACAGCAACCGTTGCCATGGTAACGGTCAATTTTTCCAGGTCACTTTTTTCAGGGTCTAACTCAAGGTAGAGGTATACCCAGGGTGACCGAAAGTCCATGACAGACGGAGGCGGTCAAAACGTGTCCATGTGCGTGTTTGTGTGCATATGTGCGTCCAGTTTTGTTTTGTTAATATCGCCCACACGGTTAAATTTAGCCGATTATCTTCAAACTTGGTGGAAATGTACCTCAGGTAAAAACCTTGTGCCACACTTACTACCGTGTGGTATGGTCCACAGTCAGAACTCAAAAAACAAATTTTGTAAAATTCTTTTTCTTTTTACTTTTTCACTTTTTCTTTTCTTGAATTTCTAAAAGGAAACATCCCACTGACATGAACTTTGCATACATAATAAAGATGTTTAGTACTGCCAAACATGTGGTTGCCATGGCAACCGAGGTTAAACTTCAATTGATGGAAGGGAAAATTTACGTAGAGAAAATTTGTTGCACGAACTCTAACGGGCTAGACTGATTCTCTTCACACTTAGTGGGATGGAACCCCAGGGTAGCAAATTGTGTCGCAGACTCCCGAAAGTGAAGGTCAAAGGTTTTATGTAAAAGCGTTTTTGGCTCATCCCTACATGGTACATTTTTTACTGAACTGACAAGTCCTAAGAAAACATGTGGTTACCACGGCAGCCATGTTCAAAGGTCACGTGACAGAAGGTCAAATATACATTTTTTGTTTCAAAATCAGCCACCATACGGCTGGGCCTATTTTCTTAAAACTTGTTAGGAAGGTACCCCAGCGTGGAAAGTTTTACCTCGCAGACCCCGAAAGTAAAGGCCAAAGTTCAGTGGTCAAAGGTCAAATTGAGTAAAAATCTTTTTAGCCAAAATTCCATGAGAAAACCATGCACTAACATTAACCAGTATAATAGAGATGACAAGTTTTACCAAAATATGTGGTTGTTATGGAAACTATGGTCATAGGTCATATGGCAAGAGGTAAATGAACATTGTTTTAAAAATTGATATACCAGTCGGCCGGCTGGACGGATTTCCTTCAAACTTGGTGAAGAGGTGTCCAAGGGTGGAAATTTGTGACTCGTAGACCCTCAGAAGTAAACGTCAATGGTGTAGAGATTGTTTTACATATATATATATATATATATATATTAGATTCTTTAGTCATGTGAGTCGATATTTCTTACTGTTATCACATTGAATGACATGTGTGTTAACAATGAGATATGCAACTCTGCATTGCCCTCTTATTGTTTTTTAGTGTAAAAAAAGAAATAAAAAAAGTAAACGAACGGACCAACCAACAAACAAAACAAAAAACGAACACACAAACAAGCAAAGAACATAAGAGGAAAATCTATTTTTCAATATGTTCCTCAATGACCATTCCTTATTCTGCACAGGAGTAAAATGAAATAAAAACCTCACTCTGAAATTCCTTTGAATAAACGCTAAACGGCTTTCACTTTTTAAGTAGCCTATACTCTTTAGTTACCGTGCACAGTTCAGTTCGGAAAAAGAGATTGAGATATCCAGCGGAAAACAACACAATGCTTCACTTACACAATCACTTTTGTTGACAGTTTAAAAGGACATTTGATTACATTACAGAAATAA
Organism: Holothuria glaberrima; assembly: GCA_009936505.3. NCBI lineage: Eukaryota > Metazoa > Echinodermata > Holothuroidea > Aspidochirotida > Holothuriidae > Holothuria > Holothuria glaberrima. Next base: position 10,153 of record WURT03646951.1, on the reverse strand, counting down.
AGACACAATACTATGTTACTTTATATTGCTGTAGTCTACTACGCAACTGAGTTACATTTAATGATGTACAATATCAATTTCTTTGCCTAAAATCACAATCCAACCTAGTTTAAAGACGCACATTGTCTGCTCGTGCTAGGGGGATTTTTTTCTGTTTCATAAGGCGATGATCATCTTCCTCGAGCTTCTCTCAAGATTTAGCAGGGGAAATAAACACAGATGCATAAGCCTTTTGCCCTGGGCTGCGATGACGTGACATACACTGCTTTCTTAAACATTTGTCACAATCGATGGAGCTAATCGTTTGCAAAATCTAAAAAAGGATAAAATGGGACACTGAAGATGAACTATTTTTGTTCTCGAAATAGATATGGGTTCAAGTAATTTACATATGAGTTTTGTAAACCTTCAAAAACTTTAAAACCTTCCACTTTGTAGTTCCGTGATTTTGAAAATTGACCTCTTAACAAGCATGAAATATATATATATATATATATATAAAGTTACTTTCAAGTTTCATGAAAAAGGTCAGCATGTCACCAATACAATGATTAGTTTCTTCCGTTATGCCGATCAGTCAAAGCAACACACGCTTTCTTAATGTGAAATGTTTAGTTTGATTGAGTCACGTGAAGGATGATTTAATTTCAAGAGTTTATCAATCTTAAATATCCAAGTCGCAAACATGATATATTGCCATGTTTAATTAAACATAGTTTTAAAGTTGAACATAGATGCTGTAGTATGAAGTGTGAATGCAACATTTGTCAGGAGTTTTCCTATGCACAATGCAGTTAAGGTAGATGAGAACTTACATTAGATAATATCCGTATGGAGTTTTTCAATTTACGTAGGCAATGGGCAAATTGAGCTTACAGGTACCTACAACATTGCAACTTGGGCCTTGACAGAGGCTTTTTTTATCATTGACAACTTACGTTGAAACACATAGAATATTGTGAAGATTAGAGAAAAACCCATAAGAATACCACTCTTTATACTTCTTTCACGTCTGGAAAGCTACTAGCTAACACGAACCGCATCATCAAATTTGTGTATTAATTCAAACTCTATGCTTCTCCTCAGCTGAGCAACCTAAAACCCGATGTACTTAAGAGAACAGGACGATAATTTCACACCATAACGACTGCTGTGACTAGCATCATCATGTGTAATATCGAATTCTAGTGGTGACCAGATATTGATACGTTATGCTCCAAACCGATCACATCAGATCCAATTTCTATCATTTATTCGTCGGTGATGAAAGCATGAGATAACTTCAAAGGTATAACACATTATAACCCAAGCGAGGTATGCTTTGATCTGCAGAAGATAACTATAAACTTACTCTCTACATTTCTATGGGTAACTCTGTGAAGTTTGACCGTAGATCTGTATTTGAATTCAGCATCGGGTCACATTTCATTTTGCTGACATATCTGCACTCAAGTAAAAAGAAGACTGTCCAAATTGGCATTGCCTTCACTGTATATTTGTAAAATAAACAAGAGCAAGCTTGCAGATTGGGTACATTACTTTAAAAATGGTATACAAAAATACGAAACCATTAAATCCTAGGAGAAATTGATGACCATAGAGCAAAAGATTTTCGTTTATACCCCATTTTTGGTTTTCATGTTTAAATCTTTTAATGATATTTGCATCTCATTATACCCCTGTAAAGAAGGTTATGGCGCAGAATGTTTTCATCCATTATCCTCAGTTTCTTTACAACGCAGTTCGTTTCATATTTCCTCAGTAAATCAGTGAAACGCAAATAATTCTTGCATGGGAATAAAAAAATCTTCAATTGTTCCTCGAGTTCACGTTATTATGGCATTCCTATCAATTACAAGTGGCTTTTCAGTCGTAGTAACATAATATTTACATGGCAAAGCAAAAACGTATAAAGAGAAAAAAAAATAGGTCAGACTTTTATGAAATAGTAAACAATCCGTGTAATTGGTCTGGTAAGACTGCGGTCACACTTTCGCCCCTTACACATTATAAACAGTTTAACATTGGCATACAGGGAAAGACTACACTGGTAAATAAGATGAAGTTGGAAGCAAACTTTGCAATAGGTAAGGACTACGGACTGTGGGGTTGAAAATAATCAGAATGAACGCCACGTCCATTACTCCTACGTACACATCAACACCATTAGCTTGCAGACCTGAACAAACAAAAGTATAATCCCGATCCCCTTATTAAGCGGAGAAGCATTTTAAGTAGGTCTTATCATTACATTATCCAGTTAATGACCACTCAGATGACATATGATTATACAAAAGTACATCAGTCTTTTTCTCAAGCTTATTCCAGTGCACATTTTTTCATAAAGCAATCTTTTATCGAACCGGTGTATCAGTCTGTTACAAAAGCTTGCTGAAATGGACACCAATATCTTCTACGCGGATGGAGAAGACTGGTATTAGACATAAATAAAATCCAACAAAGAAATATGTTTAGAATTTCATCTATGCCTTCATAGCGATGGATTTTAAAGCGTGCGGATCTCCTCCGTTTTCTCCAAGTTAAGTTTTCACGTCCCTGATGATGTTTGCTCTGTTACAGATAGCCGACCGAGTGTTACACACATATATCTTACAAGCTATACTTTTATCCAAAGGAGAAGACTGTGAATCTGGCCGAACATTCTGTTTCTAAAGATAGTGAGGCAAGGGAAAGATGATGAGAGAGGCAGTAAAGGGAGCCTTGGTCGTTTGGGATTCATGAGCTTGTAAGAGTCATTCACCTTACTGCACCGTGAATCGACAATTATATTATCACATTAATGCCATGGTAACTGTTGACTTTCGTTTCAATTTAAGTTTTTCACTAATAGTTTGGTCATTTAGTGATCACATGTCTTCATATCATATTAGCAAAGAACTTTCACATACATAGTTGTCCGTCGGTGTTTAATAGGGGAAGTGGCATACTGAAGACTCACCATCTAGACAATGGCAGGGTAGATCTCAGTTAGTGATATCGTTTAGGGAATCACATGATTTAAATCCTGATGTATTGTGAATGGTAATTACTCATTATAAAACCAAAGGAGTAAAAGAACAAATTTTTTATTGAACCCCGGTAGGTTTTAGACACTTTATATTCCCCCGTTGTGAATTGTATTTAGTGTAGAAGCGATGTAAGCCTGACCATATCAACTGAACAAAACCGCCCATGACAGTATCCTGCCTGCCATTAAAACCTTTTACAAGCGCTCCCACATTTCATCCAGAGGATAAAATGTAAATACTACACAAAGTACAGTACTACGCAAATGGCCAAACTCAGAACAGAGTGTCCTGAATGACCCAGCCAGAGACATTCATGCATTGCTGATCTTAGTTGGGGCTCCATGATTGCACGATTGCCATGTTGATTTAATGCTTTGAATAAAAATCGCCATCTTTTCTTTTGATAATGGTTTAAGTTTCGGTGATAGGAGAAACCTGTAACATTGTGATGACGTAATATCAAGGGGAACACTACATCAGTGAGATAGTAGTACGCACGGTACTTCTGTATGTCCCCCACTGGATCGTTACTCTTCGGAGTAGTTTCCATTCAGCGAGGAAACCTCAACAGGAAATTTTGCAAAAAAAAAAAAAAAAAGTCACGATGGCTTCTACAAGAAACTTGGGGTTTAAGAATGTATACATCTCATTTTTTACAAAGGCAAAAGGAAACTTTTAATAGCCTGTATGCCAAAGTAAAAACATTAAAACATGATCCAGCTTATCATACAAATAATTCATAAATTTTCCAACACTGGCAGCAGATATTTCTTTAATTTGGTCTTTTCTTGTACTGTTGTAAAAGTGCAAGTTTTAGAGGCCTTCGAAGGATATTTTGAGGAGAGGGCGAAGGGGAAGAGGTGCATTTGGCAACATTTCCAAATAATGGAAATTTGTTAAGTGGTAGTGTCTAAGACAAAACATTTACACCCTATGTATATACTGTCTTCTGTAGATAAATAAAGACGGACTTAGATAATTGTATAAAGTCAGCGGTCTTTTCTAGGAAGAATATGAAAAAACCCAACCAAACAAGGAAAGTGTAAGTGTTTTAAGCCACCTAGAAAGTTACAGAACTGATGCAGATGTAGGCTTTGGGTTACAAAACAAGACAAGCAGACTACTGCATTTAGCACATATACACATAAGTGTGTAATTATCTAAGGTAATACCGTCAGTGACCGTCAGTCACAGAAAATTCATTTAAATATAAATAGGTATATGAACTTTGATCCTCTTATCCAAAAGCACGAATACTCTTCCTATAACTTAATATCATCGCTCAAATACACTTGACATTTTTACCTAGCGGGCTAAAAGTCACACTGAGGCATAACGATTGTGACGTATTGAAGCACATCACCTCGGCATGCAGTATTATGCAAAATGACACTTTAAATTCCTAAGTAGTCGTAACCTAGCAGTGTCGCGAATGTCACATTTATAGAACAATTCATTAAGCTTATATGCCCTATAAAAACAAAACCAGAGCTCCCTGCCGTCTTTGAGGATCAATAAAATAATGTATACGTGTACATTGCATTGAGCTATCTCCAGCCAAGCGTTTTTACACAGTAACGTCTCTTAGGAGATTGAAGTCCTTATATACTGTCAACTTCTTTTTTATCAATGTGCACAAGCAGCAGATGCTTTCATTAATTGTATTCATGCTGCAACGTTGATAAGATAAAAGATTTTTTCAAGTGGCCCCTTTCAACGTTTCAACTGTCTTAGAGAAGCAGTATAGAATTTAGCACCGGAATCCCCACAGCGTGGGCCAATCACAAATTAACTATTTCCTTTGTTGAGTCACTTGAAAATGTCTTCATATTTGGTACGTTTCTTTTATGGTGGAGGGTTTTAATGAAGAGAAATTTAAAGGAGCTGTTTACCTACACACTATTTTATTTCACACACGGTTTAGGAAATGTGGAAATCTGGAACTCGGGTTTCCATACAGTTCGCTTGACGTGAAAGACTTTAGATATCAACCACTCATTTCTGTTACCTTTATAAAGATGGAAGGAACGATGGGAAGAAGGGGATCTTTGTAGTTACATGCACCCAGATTAAATTTCCCGTCAAACACAACGCCGGTCTCGGAGGATAATCACATTGAGTCAGTAAGGGATCAATCAGAATTTTTGGCAAGCGTAAAATGAGTTTGAAAAGAGCGATACCTAAAACGCAGTAACCATATAAACATGAAGAGGCCCCTCGAAGCATGGCTTTGTAAATATCATATTGCCAATCGATTATGTGACAAACTGCGTCTCCATTAGGCTCCGTCACTTTTAGCAAGACTGCCAAGGAGTTTTTACTTCATGCAGCACGAGATATCGTATTACGTACATGTTAGCAATAGACATGATACAGCTGTGTTCAAGTACCGGTATGCCTTGAGATTACCCGCTTGGCGGACGTGTATTAATCCTGTATTGGCTGCACTCGTAATACCAACGTTAGAGTATGAACGTCAAAAGAGGAGTACATATTCGACACCTGCTATGAAGGTTAGCCTTAAGGTGACGAAAAAAGAAACTTCTGGGAACAGGGGTTACCTACAAGAGTTGTAACCAAGCCACTCTTTTTTGAGGCAAGTCAAGTTAACTACACTCATTTTAGCGACTCGAGTCAAGTCGTGACTCGAGTCACTGTGTTATTTCAATGGGGGGGGGGGGAGTCGGCCAGAATTTTTCAAGTCAGGTAATTTTGAAAGTCGTGACTCGAGTCATGACTTGATTACAACTCTGTTACCTACAGATGTTGTGCTGAGTTCGATGTAAAGTGGCTTAGGGTAGAGGAGGTAAAGGGTCGTGGTCTGGGAAAAGCGAAGTGAACTATATAAAAGTAAGTCAACTTTGTAAAAAGTCAGTGCTTACCAAGAGTCACCACATTGAAATTGTATTTTAAATTATCAACCAAACATTATTTTCAATAAGATAACATAGCACTGGTAAGGAGTCACACGAAAAGCTTAATAGGCAGGGTGGATTTCATTATGTAAAGGGATAGGCACAAATCTCGAAGGATATGACATACATGGGGCGTGCTTACGGTGATTTCTAATTTAAGGAAATTTAAAGGGCAATTGACTTTGTCTTAATTAGATAGAGATTTTAATGATTTATAAGATGCTGAAGCAAGTCTATGGTGTCATAACAGAACAACAACAGGGTCAGCTTCCATGGAGTTTGTTGGTACTTTTTGATGAAATTGTAGCTACAAAGAAATTATAAAGATATCAATTGGCTTTAAAACTCAAAATTTACACTAAACTTAAAAAATAAATGAGTTGGAAAGAAAAAGTTAAACATTGAGTGTAAAAAATAAGTAACCTATATATATATATATATATACATATATAACATGATTATACAGATGAATGTATACCGTGTATTGGAAGTTGAGTTACAAAGCAATAACATTAAAGATAAGACTGAGATCCAACAAGTATTGGTTGCACGTATGTGTATTTACGTTTCGATCTCCCTGAGATCTTCCTCAGAACTGATCAATGAACTTGCAGAGTAGAAGGGACTTGCTTGCTGATAGGGTAGTGGGATAAGAAAGCCATATCTTTGTTGAGACCTGTAGTATGGAATTAAGCTTTAAAATTAACTGTTGTTCGAATAGCTTTCTGCTATCTGTGTTTGGGAACTTATCTTTGACGAAAATGCAACAGAGATCTTTAAGAGAATGATTGTGGGTATTGAAGTGAGAAGCGACTGGAAAGCCGGGGGAATTATTTCTAATGCTATGTTTATGGTTGTTGAAACGGGTTCTGAACCGATTGGTGGTCTCACCACCAATCGGTTCAGAACCATGTGAGGTCATCAGAAGTGAACTACGAAAAACCTCTTAATCTGAATGGACAGTGTCCGGCGTTACGAGACCAACGAAACTTTAGGGCTGACTTGTTGTACCATTGTAAAAATAAAATCATAGAGAAGATTTTTTCACAAGTATCACTGTTACAGTAATAGTTTTATTTGGATTACAGGGTTGTGAACACGTGTAAAGAATGTTGTTGCTATAACATGAATGCAAAATATCATACACTTAAAGGGAAACTGCAGTCCCCCCAATTTGAGTTAGTGTACCCCAGTACACTAGTTCAGGAATGGCTAAGATCAATCATGTGACAATATTTTTGTCACTTCTTAAATTTATGCAGAATAACTCCTTGGTTTATCAGGAAACATTACAATGTACAAATAACTCCTTGGTTTATCAGGAAACATTACAAAAGTTCTTGTGAGAGAAATAAGGGGAGATATGCAAGATTGGATAATTTTTTGAAAATAAACTTGGGGCGACTGCCTTCTCCCTTTGACGAGCTTCTAGATGACGTAGTGGAATAATTTTCGGTTTCTCAGGGCTCGAATCCCTTCCAAGGCACTTTGTTCTTTCATGTTATTTGATTAAATTTTTGGTGGGGTTCAAAGGTCATGTGAGTTCAGCAGAGGTCAAACTGTTAAAACATTGTTAAAAGTGATATAGGCAAGAAGTATAAACTTGAGGTATAAACCTCAGTGCAACAAATCACTCCCTTTCGGCAAGGAATCACTAAGCCTTTGGGCTTTCCGATTTTTTTCTGAAAAATGCACCATTATAGGCTTGGTCTCAGAATGAAATAATGCCTAGCCGTCTTCAAAATGAACATGAATGGTGCCATTCTTAATCAGTTAAGCGTGCGAAGGGTTACTGGACAAACATCTCCCTTAGTCATTGTCAACCGATAGTCCTTTAAACGTATAGTTAGTGATTCAACTACTCTTTAGAGCAAGCAAAATACACTGAAAGTAGTGACAGTAAGGGAAAGCAGTGATAATTACTGTTACAGCTGATAAGGTTACATGATCATTGCGGTACCCTCCTGTGAAATTCACTTACATGATGAGCCCTCGTCTGTAGAATTCATTGGTAACCTTTTCATGTCATTTCAGTAATGCACAGGGATCCTATCTTGAAAATACCAAGGTTCTTCAGGCGTAAAATGTCATGAAATTAAAAAATGAAAATAGTTTACCGATTCGACGTCTGACAACTAACGGTTTCTCTTAAACCCCTGGAACCCAAATAAGTGCATACGATCCCGTAGAGGATGCAAAGAATAGATTAGCTTCATTACGCGTCTCCATGAGAGGCCGTTGTAGGCATGTGCGCCTTCATCTAGCCCACGCAAAAAGACAAACTGATGGACAAAAATCACTGGATCCAATTTAACAGGGGTTAGTCTGTTGGGGAATTATTAAAGCAAGCACATGATGTCGTTGCTAAGAAATTTGTACGATCTGAGGTTTGTTTTCTACATTTGGAAACTGGATTCAACCAAAGGTGTCAAATATGTGCATTATCACAGACTATTGCGTGAAAAATTCATTTGACTTGTTTTCTCATGAGCGTTCTTTTTCGACAAGAAAACACTGATTTATTTAAAGCAGAAACGATGTTTATTACAATCACGTAGATCATATGGGATTAAAAGCGACACCACAATGATCGCTACACCATGGATGTAATAAAGAGCACATGCATGTGAAGTTACAACGACAATCACGTGCTTTATTTGAATTTGATGTCTGAATAAGAACCTTTTGTCTCTATAAATACATAGATTGCAAATGCATAATCTGAGGAGTTAAATGTGATCAGGGAAGAAAAATTACTGTTAGAAAAGATGTAAGAAATAAACGTGAAATCACATTAAATCATTTAAAATGTTTGGTTTTACGTCTCGTTTCAAGAAGTCTCAACTTTGAACGCAACTTGAATGTTTGCTTTTTATGTCGATTATATATATATATATATATAAAGGGGAGAAAAATTAAGTCAAGCGAGGTATTTGTGACCTGTTGTCTCGTCTGAAAATCACGAGCCATGACAGTTTAGTGGTTAAAGACTGTGGTTGTATGTATATATTTAATGAATAATTAGTTATGAGATTTAGTAAGCTTCCAACACTTTCGTTTTTTATATCTTGCAGTTGATCTCATTTCCTTTTTTGAATTTACTCTGCTAATGTGTAATTTTGTGGTTAATTAGGTATACTTATGCAAATATTCGAAATTCATCATCTGTTATGTAAGGTCGTAAGCCTATGTGAACTTTTGAAGTGTTCTATAACCAATGACAATATTGTAAAAACTGTTTAAAATGGGTGGGGAAGTTGGCTCGCCTTTCAATAAAAGAGAGAGAGAAAAAAAAAGCAAGATACCTTCCCAAATTAAACTTAAAGATGCTAAACTAATAACACACCAAAAAGAATTTAAAACACAGTCTTACTGGTAACTTAAAGCTGTACTCAATAAGAAAGACGAAATCCAATCGATAAATTTATATATATATATATATATAATTATGATTATCGTTCTAATTATAATTATAATTATTTATTAAAAAAAATCACAAGCTATAGTTGACCTCTTGAATATGTACAAGCTAGTTTGTCTTACTTCTTAGTCAGAGGTCGTTTGCTAGCTCTCTGTGTTTTCTTTTCTCGTTCTGCAACAAAATTTACGTGAAGTACGGTACCTCCTTGTGCAACAGAAGGCTGGATGCGATTCGTTTCAATGTTTGTACAAAAGAACTAAATCATTGAACATGTTCGGAAATTTTTAAAGATTGAACAAATTATAACCAGCAGTTCATGTTTTTGAATAATTTTGAAACACTCCAGTTCTCAATTCAAACGATGTAACAAGTTGCAGAAATACTAAATGTGGTGCTACAAGAATTAAGAGGCGACTGGCGCCAAAGAAAAGATTTTTTGATAACAGGGAAAGTTTAGAACGTAATGTTCTGAAAAGCAAAGTGATGAACAGACTGTTGTTAAGTGCTCCTTTGAAAACCACAACTCATTACTTTGACTACTGAACATAGAAATAATAGAACCAGTTGCAGGTGCAACAAAACATCTTATAAATATTACTTTATAACTTACTGTGCATTTGAAAACAGTAATTACTTTTTCATTGAGCAGTAGGCTTCAATATTAAATATGTAAAGCTGAGCTCTAAAATATATTATATATATATATATTATATTATATTATGTCATGTCATGTCATGTCATATTATATTATATTATATTATATTATATTATATTATATTATATTATAT
>WURT03646940.1:0-19396 GCA_009936505.3 Holothuria glaberrima | reverse complement strand
TCAGTACTAGTGGAACTTCCAAGTTTAGATGTGGTTAACCTCTGTTTACACATTGATCCTGGAAGGCAGTCTTCCAGTCTTCCAGCTCCCTTGTTTACACAAGAGACGAAAATCTAGGTTTTGCGGTATCGGTCCCAGCTGGTGATCACCATGGTTTCAGGCCGTTGTAGTGAACAATGGTTGTTTTTCCAGAGGATTTCAAATCTCCGATTTTATATTCAATTTTTTCGTTTCCAGAGTAGGACTTAGTGGCAAATGCACACAAGGGCTAAACCATTTCAGCGCTAGTTTCACTGAGCCTTGTCTCCTCGCGTTGTTCAGCATCACTGTATCTTCTGGAAAAATATGGAAAATCTTTTGTTTACATCATAAAAGTACATTTGTTTGTCCTTCGTTGCTGTGCTGTGCTTGATTGAGAACATCTGGTACCATCCCCCTCGGGATATTTCCGTCTTGAAAAATCTGCCTGTTAATAATAATTCACGATACGATACTCATTCTATTAATTTAAATTTTCGGTATTCCTACCATGACCTACAAAATACTCTGATTGCCCCAGAATGATCGTCTCTGTGTGGTCTTTCACCTTGCATCTTGCACTCAATTACCGTCCTCAAATCCAGCTCTTATCTGTGTAGTTCCCTCATCTTCCTTGCGTTTTTAGTTAAAGTTAAAAAATCACTGAGAGGCTGCGTCGTCACTAGTGTTTTTATTCTGTTTAGGACTTTGTGTTTCCGTCGCCGTCTTTGACGCAGGATGTGCTTCCTTGAAACATGAGCTACTGTAGAGCAAATTTGATCAGCTTGATCCGATTCGATAATTCCCTCTTCAGAAGAAAGATGAAAATCCTGCATCCTAGACATGGCGTCTGCGTTGCCGTTTATACCAACAGGCTGGTGTTTTACTTTTCATTCGGACATGTCCATATTTAGAGCTCATCGTGTTCTCCGGATAGTTGGATCTTTCTCGATCACTATCTCGTGTTATCCAACTAAGGGTTTTTGATCTGTAAAGATATCAAAAGATTTGTGCATTGGATGAGTTCGGAAATGTTTGATTGCCCATACAATTGCTTATACCTTTTGTTATAAGTAGCGACTCGTCTTTCTCCTCTGGTAAACATGAGAAGCATAAGCAAGCACTACTTCTGACCCATCTCTATGTTGAGATAATACCGCATCGGCAGGCATTGAAAATGCGTCAGTGTACAAAGTAAAGTGATCTTCCTAAAGGGGTCGTTTTCTAAAAGTTTAGAAACCCTAGAAGAGGTGGTTACGTTAGTATGGCCTTTGGTGTATCGAACGCTATTCAGCCCTCAACCTTCTATTCGAAGCGTACATCTTTTCTTATTAGTTCATGAAAAGGTGCTGCCACTTGTGCAAACTTTTTGATGAAATTACGGTCTAAGTGAACAAAAGACTAGGCATAACCATCATGAAGGAAGGTCAGGTCTACCTTTCCCTCTACCTGCGCCATAGTCATGTGGTTATGTGCCCCTCCCCCGGGCTCTGGTTACAACGCTATATAGCCGTTTTCGCTTTTGCCTTTTGCCAGTAATACGTTAATGTGTACTCTCTCCATCTAGACCCTAAGCCATAGGTACTGGTCATTTTCTCTGTGATTATGTGTAGTTTTTCCCCGAGGGTACTCACGCGACAAAATTCCCGATTTAACTCAGTCTAATCTGTTCAAGAAACTTCTTCCACCCTTTACATGGGCTGGGATGCTCTCCAGCTTTTCACTGCTTGTATACTAACGATTATCATTCAGTCCCTCTACCCTCGACCCCAGAATTTGATATTATAGATTCTACAGAAATATGTATACCCACAACAGTCAACAATCAAGAGGGCAGCCTAGCTATAATCCTGGGATCGCCAATGACGTTGCTATCCAGCTGTTAAAGACCTCAAACAAGTAAAACTCAGAGATGCGCGGATAAACATAGAAACTGACTGTTCATCCCAAAAGTCACCTCTACTTTCATCAGTTTATTCCAGGGTTCAAACCAGTAAGTTTTACCTTTATTAAATGGTAATTTCAAAGGGAATAAGCAGTCGCTCTAAACTTATTGTGAAACACCAGCTTAATCTTACAGTAATCTTTTCATTTTTTAACATGATATTTAAGAGTCATTCATGGGAAAAGAAACACGGGTACACTAATCAAAACCGGAACGACTGCATCTCCCCTTTAAGCAGATTACGGCTAGTCTAGTGTTGAAATGAAAGCGTGTTATTCCATCATAGTTTATTTGTTTGCACAATTTCCGTCATCTATAGCTCATCCACAGAAAGAACAGTTTTTTTTTTTTTTTTATGTGATAAGTATTGTTATATTGTTATTGAATTAAACATGAACGACACTCTGTATACCCAAATATTATTAAAAGAAACAGACTGCTTGTTTTAGCGCCTTTCATATCCATTTAAACGACAAAGAAGTTGATTGAGGCTGTTATTTATTAAGTATACCGGAATAGTACCTAGTTCCCTATTTTCATTCACAAGTTAATACAAATCTTCTTTGGAATTTACACTTACAAACAGTAATTTTTATGATTGACAGCTCACACATTAAATCACAGAAAATCGGACAGAGTAACGTTGAAATATGGGTATCATCACACTGCGATAACTATTACATCTCATAACTGAGTTTAAAACTGTTATGTGGAAGATGCACACTGTTCCTTTCCATCAATATTGTCATCACATTATACAATCATAAGCTTTATATATATATATATATATATATATAGAGAGAGAGAGAGAGAGATATATATATATATATATATAATTGTAATAGTTATAACAGTAACAAATATATACAGATTTGGAATTTGTGACTCAAGTGTTAATTTAGTATTTATTCTAAAGAGGAGCATCGCATTGATGTATGCATCAAAGTATTTATTTGCAGTAGTATTTATATGCAGTATTAGTCAGCCTGATGGTACTACTCTAGGTTCATGGATATAGTACGGAAACTCATCAATTAAGCTAGTCTATGATAGATAAAAAAGTATTGCCTGAGATTAAACGTTAACCTTGGCGTAGTTTAATTTGATTGTTACTCTTCAAAACTATTACTAACTTATTGTAAATAGGTTGCTATAACTGTAAGCAAAACATATGCAGTTTGAAGCCAAGAGAAAATAGGTAACGTATACATTTTACACTTAAAATGTACGTTTCATCTTTTTTTTTTTTTTTTTGAAATATTGTTTAAATTGGTGCATTTTAGTTGGACATCTGATTGTCCGTTTCAGCATGTTGTCCGTTTCAGAAAGTTGTTCGCTTTGCTCGGTTTGGCTCTCGAGGATTGGTGCAGGGCAAGGAACCGCCACCCCTCACAGCCTTTGGGAAAGTGGCTAAAGACTGAAGATACACTCTCTTCCGTCGGATGGGGACGTTAAATGGCTGTCCTGGGAGCGATTTGGAGTATTTGGAGGATGTCCTGGGAGGATTTGGAGTAGTTTACCCAGGCCTCGTTAACCTTTTAGCGGTAAAGAGAAAGCGAATATGGTCGGCATTCATCCACGCCCACTCCGAGTGTAGGGTCCTTGATGACGCAATTGGCTTCCTGACCCTCAAACGATTAAATTAAACTGACAACGCCTGATTGCGCAGACACAGACTTAAGGGCTTGAATTACGGCAATACCGCACAAGGAACCATACATACCCTGAATGCCATCATGGTGATCACTCTTTACCAAACGAACATACAAAAAGCATGGCAAGGTAAGAATACATGTGAATATACGTAAGTGCATCACCTGTATATTCATTATTGGTAGTATGTGAATGCAATCCTGCTTGAGGCAAATGTATTTACTTTCAATTCTTGGCGTGCTTTACCCCTCCAACTAATGAAATGGATTCATTTTGTCAATTGGGGTCACATGAGTTACAGGATTTAATACACACTTCAAGAGCTGCAAAATAAAATATCCCATTTTTTGTAAAAATGATTAGTTTTCCGATTTACGTTTATGTTGTTACTTCACTTTAGAAAAGTGAAGCAACAATGTTACACAAAAATAAAAACAAATCACCCTTCACCAGCTTTTTGCAACGACTGCTTCTTATCCTCTCTTGCATCAAAGGGACATACTTTAAACTGTTACTTTTTAAAAACGACAAAACAAAACCTAAGTTCCCACATAGGTCTTTGTCGCAAAATTACATTAGCGTTTTGTATGTTCCAACAAATGGAATATGTATGAAGTTTTGTTTTGTCTAAAAATCACATATTATGCTTTTAAAGATGGTCATGTAAGGGAGTGAATAATGCTTTATCAAAAGATTTCCAGAGCTAGCAAATTGTTGTAGTTGTACACCGCGCCCTTAGTTGCAAAGGCAGTCTACCACGATGCTGCAGAGAGTGCACTTGGAAAATTGCAAGATAAAGATTGTTGACCAGTTGATACTAACCTTGATGTACCAATACCAAGTTGTTGTAATGTTTCGATGTTCCGGATAAAAAACACTTAGCGCAAGTAATTGCAGTCATATATAGCTAACAGAACTATAGAAAAGACTTTCGGCGCATGGGATACGCGATGGACCCTCGACATCTTACTTCTAGGTGGGTGTTTTGAGACACTGAAGCGTAGTAGTTAGGTGAGGGGGTACAGACTACAGTGATAGAATCAACGAAAGTTAGGTAAGTAGCTTATAACTACGGTCCACCTGAGCTCGGAGAATTACTCTATGCAATTCCCAGATGGCAAACCATACCTATGCCCAAGGCATTTGGGCTTGCAAGAACAACCTCGAACTGAAAGGAGATTGATCATTGCTAACTGACTTGAATGTTGTATTTCACTATGGGGACGTCGGCCAAAAATGTATTTTGAGCCGGTTTGAAGTGAAAACTGGCACCACCTCTATGGCAATTATATGACACTGACTGTATAGGAGTTACATGTAGAGACTACTATCAACTGTGGTTTGTTCTGTATAATAGGATTGTGAGTGGTTGGATTGGCAGTTACGTCAAAAAGCATTCTTAAACGCGCTTGTTGGTTCTTACCGCTCTGCTATACCTACCAGGGAAATCTAATATCACCTCCCGGTATCTATACTCTCTCTCCTGTCCATTTCTCATAGCTGGAAGCTGTTTGTCTGGATATTCGTTCAAAAGTAGTAAAAATAATAATTGTTGTAAAGTGCTCGGCTTCATGATCTATATTATCATTTGGATGTCATGTAATAAGCATTGTGTGATTTCGCACGTTTTATATAATTGATCCAAAGTTTCTAGAACTCCCTGTACAGGTATATATACCAGCCTTAGATGCCCCTTTCAATACACATTACAACATAGCAATATTTTCGTATTAGTCCAAGAATAATTTTGTGGACTCCACGCAAGTATTTTTGGGTTAAAACTTTCCCCGATTAGTAGGCAGTACAGAAGCCAAAAGGGGAATTTCGGGAGGTCTGTTGACAAGTGGACGTTTTCTTCTCTTAGGCAACATAATCTACTCTTTCACCTAATCAAAAATTAGAATTCACAAAATTTTAGACATTTTCCAGCCAGTTCTAAAAAGTGTCCCAAATATAGATTTGTTTTCCATCAGAGCAACCAACACAAATTTCTTAAAGGGGAGGAACCTCTTCGCCTAGACCCCAGGCGGCTCCATGGTTCAAACCGATGGTTTCGTATTACTAGAAAGTTGATAAGGGGAATATAGGAACGTGGGGAATTTTACATGATGAAACTTTGAATGTTTGTGTAAGACTGTGATATAAATTGTGGTGCATCTGCTTATTTGTTCAAGTCAACCTCTGTCGTGACTTACTTTTCAACAGAAGCTGTAAAGTAAACACGACAGGCGTACTTCTCTCTAATGAATCGTCTATAGCTTTTGCTGACTTCTGTAGACTTTAAAGCAAGGTTTAGAGCCTTGTTTCCAAAAAATAGAAACTTTAACTATTAATGTACAGGGTTGTGGTTCGCCTCGAAATTAAAGTATAGCGGGAAAAAAGGAACTGTTTGAATTTAAAATTTGTCGAATTTATAGGTGGATTTTTTTATATATTAATTTTTTGAGGGGTGGGGGTTTTAGAATATCATTTCAAATTGTTCGAAGGTTTACAAACCTCTTTGGTTTTACAAATAATGCACGATGTTCATAGCTAGAACAATCTCGATGCTAAACCTTCCGACTTTCTGCTTTGTTTAAAAACAATAAAAGAGCCAAAGTGAAAAAAATATGCAAGCTGTAAGCTTTTTAAATTTCCATATCTTTAAAGCATCTTGGTATATCCCTTTACAAATGCAAGAGAGTTATGGTGCCATTTCAATCTAAATAGATTAAGTTTGCCATCTAAATTCAGTATGGTGTTGAATGGTATTGCAAATTTTACTTAATGGTCGCTTAAAGTGGTGGTTAAGGGGCTTGACCATATGGTGTACGTGACGTGCGTTGGGTTCAATTAGATAATAACAAAGCAATGAAACCTTGTTTACACCGTTGATAGTTTTATGCCTTACAGTTGAGTTTTGCGCCATTCAGACACACTGATGGCGACAATCTAGGTGAAAATCAGACACTCAGATCAGTTGTCAGTTCTCTTGATGATAGGATCATTCATCTTTGTACCTCGATACTATTTATCTAAACGCATTAAGGTGAAATGGTATCTTTAATTCTTAGCCATGCAGGGCTTGTTGGACCATCAAAACGTTGATAAAATTAGAAAGAAAGCAATTCAACTTAAAAATGAATCTGCGAGGGACTGGGACATTGAATGGAATATTAAAAATGAATGGCAATTAACTAATGGTGATGATTACTTATATACTGATAATGAACAAGGTAATAACGATAATATAATGACTTTGGTATTTGGGTAAAGACTACGACAATGCCAATCGCGGTGACGACCATGGTGATAAGCACCCAAGGTTCCAATAAGGTTAGCCTTTTCACCCACTCCGTTTGGTACTCTTCATACAACCAGGTAGTAATGAGGATGGAGATACAATGCACAAAACTCTCAGACAATATGCACTTGAAAGTGTAAAAAGTAAAATCTTTTCGGGCACAACTATTTGATTGACAGGTCTCTTTCTTCTTATTGTTAAGTCTCTGTAGACTAAACCTTTTTAATGTTGATCCCCTCCTTCCTTTTCCAGGTAACCCCAATATAAAGGCCATTGTTTTACATACTTTGAAGTGAGATGTGTTTTAGCCGAAGTCAAAGCTTTAGTTGGAATTTCCAGTAAAAGGACTGGTATTAAACGTTTAAATAACTTACTTCATATGTGCCCCCACGATTTCAGTACGTCATTTGCTGGAAACATTGTTCAAGTCTATACATTTCTCTCAGATTTTAGAAAATTTGCCTATCATTAAGAAACATTTTTGAAAAAGTAGTTAAACTACTGACTTTAAATGAAGTGATGTTAAGTGTGACGAATAACGAAGAAATTTGAAAATTTTATATATTTGCATGACGGCTGGCAACGAAAAGTTAACGAGTACAACGTGAGGGGTGTGTCTTCTAATTGTCATTTTGACAATGTAACACTGATCTTAGTTATTCTAGGCATTGACATAAGAATTTTGAATAGGAGAGCAAGATTACCATCGGAAACAAACCTTGCTTCAAAGCGTCTATAGAATGTTGCATCTCCATCCTAACAACTCCCTGATACAACTATGAACCAGATGACTCCGTAAACTAATAAAAACATTGTTAATCGCTGCCCTGAACCTCGTAGCAACGTATTTTTGCCTTCGAGGGAATGGGAAGAGGAAAGGAGACATCCCCTTTCTAACACCCTCCCTAAGGACGGCAGTCCGAGACAGTGTTCAGCTCTTCAGTCGAGAATAGCTTCCTACGCCTATGTGTGTCCGCTAAAAGAGGAAACAAATTGATTAAATGCAAATGTATTCATGACGAACTTGTAACGTATACACGCAGATTGCAATAAACCGTAGTGTAGCAAATCTGCTTCCAGTTTTTTTTTTTCTTTAATGACGTACATGTTACATCTACATTGCAATATCTATTCATCAGTTCAGGGAGTGCCAGTGGCAAGCCTTGTAAATTAGTGAAACATCCACCATATAGGTGTATGGTTATTCATGAGTATCCAAGGTAATGGTTCATTACATTTGTGGTGTTCTGGTGCTCGACATGCAATTTATAAATTAGAGTGCAGATGACGCTTTAGCTACATTCCGGAGTTTGTTAGAAGTCTTCCCACAGCAGATTTGACCTAGCAAGCTGCTTCAATAAGGTAAGTTTCCTTCTCAAATGAACTGAATTCATTAGAAGAAAGAATACCATTCCAAATTATTTCTGAATTAAAGTTTTTTTAATCCTTATACAATTAATAATAAGTAATGAAAAGAGTAAGAGATGTGAAATGACCACTATTTTTAATATCCATATTTATAGGTTTTGTTGTGCTACATGGCTATTTTACCTGGGGGTTGGCAGAACACCAATACTTACGTTTGGCTAACTTTATGCCGTTGATTCAGTTAACAACATGTTTGGTTTTCAATTCTGGGAATTCATGAATGGTAGAGTCTGTAGTTTCTTCATAAGTGCCAGTAGAGACCATAATATTTAAGTTTCAATTTCGTAATTTACTTAAATCTCCTTGCATTTAGCACTCTGATAAAAAAGTAAGAGCAATGACCAACAAAATTAAGTCTACAGCTCTGGAAGGGAATCACATCACATTAATTTTGGTAGCAAGAGGTAATGGGATCTTTCCCGACAGGGTAAGCGTATGAAGAAAAAATAAAATAATTTGTGAGAACAACAACGGTACACAGGCAACAAAAAGGCGCAGCTAAAATAGGGAAACGTTGCATCACATTTTAGAATAAAGTTCATGTAGTTTTACAAAGTGATTTGAAAGTTGAATCTTTTGTCAACTTACTATATAAATCGTTTTCAACGTGGAACATTTGTTTACAACTGTTTTGATAAAAAATTACCAGATACCTTTTGCGATTACGTTAAGATGTGTTGTGGGTAAATTCCTATCATAATCGCTTAGCCAACTGCTTGACAACACCGCTTTACAGACTTCAGTCTTCCCTTCATTGTGTTCGTCATGTAGCTCAAAGTGTTTGGAACTCTCTTCCCTCTTCACCTATTCAATGTACTTCTGTACACATGTTTAAAAAAATTTAAAACGCTTTTATACAAACAACAGCCTATGACACTTTTTATCTTTGAAGTGTACCACGTTCTTCTCATGATATTGCAGTGTTTTGTCTTTTTTTTTTTTTTGATTTTCTGTAATCTATTAAGCTGTACTATTTTCTGTTGTAGGAGTATCAACGTTTATAAGCTTTGCAAAGCTTCATGTGGGTGCTCCCCGGTCTATTAACTGTATATAAATACTGTACTATCGTGTATATAAATGACAAAAAATTGTTGTTGAAACTTGAACTTGAAACTTGATTCGTAAATTAATCGAAAGTATTAACAGAGGCTATGAAGATAAGTTAACAGTTCCTTTTGTAACATCGTGAAGAAAGATATGATATTATCAGTTTTCTTACATTTCAAAAACTAGGCTTATATTTTTTAACAATCAGCAAAACCGGCAAATCGTTGAAATTTTTAAAGAAGATGAACTATACCATGTGATAGATTTCAATAAATTATACTTTATAAAGGGCCGAACACCTTTCTTGCATAAGAAGATTCAAGGACTTGATGCCCATTCTCGAACCTCTAGATTTGAGAATAGTAACGGTTTTCTCATTTTCCCCTTCCCTTCTCTTCCACTTTCATTTCCTTTCTTCTTCCCCCATTCGCCTTCTCTTACCGCCTTTCACCTTCCCTTTCCTCCCCTTTCCTTTTTCCATCCCTCTCCCTTTCCTCTTTCTTTCGCTTTCCTTCGAAAACTTCTCTTTCCTTTTCTTTTACTTCATTTTCCCTGTTTTCTTTCCCCTTTTAGTAGGCGACCGCTCTTCGTATTGGTGTTAGAAGCTTTCAAAATTCTGAAAAACGCTCTTTGAACAAAAGGATAAATTAAGTTATTTCAAAAAGCGACAGGATAGTTAGTACAAGCCTGTGCCCTACCTACACACAGAGTCAGGACGATTGTAGGATTGGGGTAACAGGGACCACTGGAAGGGACCTTGCATCAGAATACCTAAGAATCGCGTAGAACAGAGATCCCCTGATCATCTATTGAAAACGTTGAGAAAAGGACCCCTTACATGCAATTTTCTTTGCTCTTACGATGTTCAAATCATGCTAACGGCAACGAAAGATTTTCAACAATAAAAGGGAGAGGAAATTAGTCTTAGTTAGATACTGCTGAACAATCAATATACCTCACAGTCTGTTACGCGGTCCTAGCACACCTTCAGAAAAGCAAAGGTGTCAAGCGGTGACTTTGTTCTTCTTGGCTACGTTTTATTCATATCAAATACGATTTTTCTCAAAGCAAAACATCAATTCAGGGGCCGCACTGTGCAATGAAGCATACAGTCTGTGTGCACTGTGTGTACAGTGGGCATGTCATTCAAAAGTAAACAAAGACTAAAATGATCATATCTTCCTCATTTTAGCTCCAATTTCCTCAAATTTGGTATCAAAGAGAAAACTATGACAAACAATCCTCTGCACCATAAAATACAAAAAAACTTATGACGTTATCTAATTTGCATATTTAAAACAAAAACACAATTAAGTCATCTAATTTGCATATTTGAATACATAATGTAATAAATAAAAAAATATTTTAATTCAATTTTTCTATCTTTTCTCTTTCCAATGATACCTAGGTTTTTAAGAAAATATTCTTTTAAGGTAACCAAAAAAATTCCTGAAAATGTTCCTCCTCTTGAACACTGAAAGAGGTCACTGAAATTAAATAACCAGGCTGTGGCCCCTCACCTTATATCTTTCACAGTTCATAGTACAATAATAATGCAGTTATGGTTTGAGGTTTAGTGTGATACTCAAGAAAGATGGGCCTACTGAATAAACCATATATATTGTCATCCTTTTATTTCAAGTGACTAATTTTGTTCACACATTGTAAAAAAAGCATAAAAATGATCAAAAAGAATTTTAAATTGGATGGGTAGTGCATAAAACATGTGAGAATATTTAAATTTTGAACATTAAAGAAAGCTTTCTCCACCATTAATTGGACAAAATTTTCAATAAAAGCAACTCCCTTACACATTTTTAACACTTGGCAAAATGTCAGTCATTGGTGCGTGAGTATTTTAAAGAAAATGTTCACTGCGGTTAATAATTCTGCGTCCAAAAATATCAATAATCCTGTCCATTTCAGATAACATGAAAGTATTTGTGACCTGTCTGTCAATGGTAAGCACCGACAAATGTGAAAGCTGAGTCTGGTCGTTATTAGTTCCTAGGTATATAAGTCTTTAAGCGAAGTAGAGCACTAAATGAACGTCCAGCTGAACACAAGATAGCTGGAATTACTGCCAAGATCTTTACAAAAGAAGAAAAAGTCGGCAGTACTATGAACAAAGTTGTCAAACATAAACTTGGCCAGTCTTACAACAATTTTAAAATCAGCAGCATCATTTTCCTGCAAATATTAAGGAAATTGTTTTTCTCTGATGAAGAGATGATAGAGTGAAAGAGGTTTTATCATAATCAACGTGAGGAAGATGTCAGATTATTTGGAGGATGTGTTCTACAAAAGAGTGTATACAAGATGCAGGCTGAAGTTTAATATTTCCACAGATTCTACCTTTACAGATATACCCTTTACTGCACGCACACATGCATACAACCGTGATTGAAATAAACTGTTTTGCATGACTTTAATAGGTATAATTTACTATACAAACGGTCTATCTACAAGATTAGCAGCTGTGGAGAAGTGTTTATGAGAACAAAGTCTGCTTACGCTTGCATTGGACGTTAGCACTTTGAAGGCTACCATTAACAAGTGGCAATTTAATTTGGTTGGAAGACCAACTCGCTTATAGCAAGCAGTTGTAAAATCGCAACACATTATTTCAAAATTAATAGGGATCTTTAACTTTTTTGTATATTTATTAAGGTAAAAAGGTAGCACAGATTTTCACTGTAACTGCCACGCACATAAACATAACGGTTTTATTACGGCCTATATATTCAACATTTTTATATTCTAATGTAGAAGTCCATCGGTGCAAGTGCCTTGAATTAAAATCAATGACGCTAGGGATTTAGGATGTCTGGGTCCGGATGCTTTACTCATTCAAAAAAAAAATATTTTTACTCAAAACTTCATCTACCGATTTTCCGTTAATACTAGCAAGCACATTGCAATGCGTAACACCTAGAGTTTTAAGTACACTGATACATGTAGGACACAAAAGTAAGATGAAAATGCCAGCTTTATTTTGTGTTGATGCAAACCACGTCCATCCTTCTAATTAGCATCACAATAAATTGTTCCATTTCTGGGAGTACAAACCTAGGATGAAGAAAGGTATTGGACATAGTCTGCAATACGGTTATTTATTACACCACTGGATCCCGATTTTAAGAGGACATCTCGAAACGCTGTTTTGTCAGGGTAAGACCAATCCTTACTTTCTTGTTCTGGTGCAGATATTACCTCTATACACATGAAAACATCCAGAAGACTCTTATGAATTGGTTTCTCCACGAGAGTTGACTTTGCAAAGTGTTGTGAGATGTGTACAAACAGTGCTATTTCCTTTGCCCCTTGTTTGACAAAGGGGCAGAATGTTTTATTTTCCATGTTTCTAACTGTTGATTCAAGCAATCGTATTTGTTCGATTACTTTTTGACTTAAAGATGGCCTGATTCCCAAGTGTCACTGGTATGCGTATGCCACATAAATTACAGTGACAGTAAACGTACAAAAACTTTTCAAGATTTTAGAAGTACCTTTACCTTTCCGAGATTTTTAAGTTACTTTAATTATCTGGTTACCCAAGATGCCGATGTACTTAACCTCCTTACTGCCTGATAATACTAGGATATCTGCGTTTCCAGCAATTTCAAAACACTGATTACTCTGTGAGTGTTTGCCCATTGTGTTTTAAGCTTTTTTTTCCATCAAACTATTTTTTTAACTTTTTGTTCATCAGCATATCTTTACGATTGTGTTGACTCTCAAAATATTGATATTTGTACAAAACGGGAAACTGGTTCATCCTATGGATTGAATACAATACTACAGGTTACCAAGGAAAGGCTGTTATACACGCACTTTTAAAAGTTTCCAAGTAACCGATCTAATATTTTATTTCATTTGATACGCTCGATGAATGTGATATTTTGGTTATCAAAAACTGCAGGTATGCAAGACTTCTACAAATAAGTTTAAAAGTGAAAGATCTTGGTATTCATTTATGTTCATATGATGAAGAATCTTCAATTGAAATGCACCAAAGTCCAAACAGCAAAAAAATGTCACTTAGACCTACCAATGAATATTAATGATGGTTCATCTTCTCTCATTGCTGGTTGCTGAATCTGTATGATATGAAACATATTAACTTTGTACTTTACAGTGACATGCTTTGCAGTTCTTTTGATGTACTGTTGGTATTATTCAGGCAGTTAGAGGTATGTGGACATGCCATCAAAACAGTTGTCTTAAGCACAAATGATTAAGATAACCTTATCAATTTTAAATCTCTTGTCATTAAATATCTTCAAAGATTGACTATTTCTGAGATTTCTCATTAGGTAGGCAAAAGTGTGATGGGTTATTTTGCTCGGTAATTAATGTAGACATTTTCAAAGTATTCAAAGGTAACTCCCAAAATGAACCTCTAAGGGCACGTCAACATCACAACTTTCCTGTGAATGAAGGTTAAGTAAATAAAGGGGTGACATAACACATATCTGCCGAGTCCTTGTTGCCTCGCTACAAATTTTCATGTGAAGCTCATATTTGTTCATGATGTAAGGGTTCAAAAATAATTGTCGTGAAGATAGTTAATTTTGATGGAATTCAAGGGAAATTGTGATATTTTTAATGTTTTAGAGCTTTTTACATCAAATAGCAAGTATGACATTAACATGTGATCAGACCTTTTATTGAAGTATTCAAACCTTTGCGTACAATGTATCTTTTGTATGAAAACACTCCTAGTAAACAATCATGTAATACGAAGTAACTATAACCAATTAAAGAAAGATATAAGATTCACCAACTTTTAATTGCAAAGAGTCGAAGAGTTCTCCTTGCAGTTAAAAGAAGAAAAAACAACAACAAATTACAACTAAACTTACGTACGCCATTACATTATCAAATTCATACTAACACACTTTCACTGAAACAAACATGAAAATAAGTGTTGCGTCAAAGAGTTTTGGCATCCAACATTTTTGAGCTAAGGCAAGTTTTTTGTTTTGTTTTTGTTTTTGTTTGTTTGTTTTTTTTTTTTTTTTGAGGAAAACTGAAATAAGGTTAAAACATAGGTTTGCGTAGCGAAATGAGCCTTACTTGTACATAAGTTTTTTTATCCACAGTGATACTTAAACCGCATTAAAGATATTAAAAAACTATGTTTCAAGAAGGTAATGTTGAACACTAATTAATCTTCATAATTTTTACTGTTAAAATCCAAATACGAGTATTGATCTAAAGGACACACAAAATCCAGTTAAGACTGGTTTAGTTGAAAAACCTTCAAGATGTTCTTTTTTATCTCGCTGGAGCAAGCTGAAGCAGTATGAGCGACTGTGGTTACCCTCAAATGAAGAATGTGCGATTGTTCAACTCTGCCTGTTTCCAACAATTGAGTTGTTTTGCTGAGCGGATATCGTGATGCTTCTAAGGCAGAAAAATCTATAAATGTAAGGATGTTTCCTTCGGTAAACATGAGTTTCGGTATGTAGGTATTAACATATATCTACCTTAATCTATTAATTTTAAAAACGCTATAGGGAGTGTGGAACACAATACATTATCAAACATATTTAGGTGTTGTAAGCCTAAGACTATATTGCCATCAGTGTTTAACAAAAGAAGCAGGTACAGTAACGTTATGAGGTTATAATCATAAATTCAAGTTTAATATGACATCCGCAATATAATCACTTTCGTTAATGGGACTGTGCTAGGTTGTTTTATGCCCTGCATCTTTGTTTTATTTGCAGTTTTGCATCATGATTGCTGCAACTGGCCAAACCACCTAAAAGTTTTACGTGTCTATTTCTCTACAATGCTCGCAAAACTCCAAAAAAAAACTAACACAACTTCCAGAAATTATTCGTAAATAAATTAAAAATGAAGTCGCTGTGAAACCGCAGTCATTTCGGCAACCTGTGTAATTGTGTACGTAGCACTTGATGGACTAATTTCATTCTTTTTTAAATGAAGAATGTCTCTGACAGGTAAACATGCAGGTATGGGAAATAAGTTAACCAAACATTTCTTTGCAACAGGCGATTTTAATATTGATTTCTCTTATCGTAGCAAAAACCTGATTTTTACATACATTTTTAGCATGTTGCTTTAATACAAGGATTAGCCAACCTATCAGGCTTAAAAGTTAAAGTAGTCTGCGTACTGACAATGTACCGGTATTTACAAATGTTAATATTACTGAGGCTAATGGTGAGTTTAAGTTCTCAGGGATTCTCACTACAAACATTAGTTTTCACTTTCCTACGTTTTCCACACACCATAACTCCCTAGCAAACTTTCTTTTAATGAAGTTAACGT
The DNA here is from genome assembly GCA_009936505.3 of Holothuria glaberrima. Lineage (NCBI taxonomy): Eukaryota > Metazoa > Echinodermata > Holothuroidea > Aspidochirotida > Holothuriidae > Holothuria > Holothuria glaberrima. Next base: position 3,719 of record WURT03646940.1, on the reverse strand, counting down.
ACACCATTGCAATTAAAATTTGCAAATTTTAGCTTCTTTATTCCTCATATCTCTCGTACTGATGGCAAAGAATTCAAAAAAACCGATAAAAAGAAGCACACTTGGATCAATAAATGTGTCATCTACTCAGTGAAATCCAAATCAAATCTTACAGGCCACCAGGATCTGGTGATTGGGGGCACCACAGATGACGTGGTAATGCCACCTGAGTCCCCCAAGTCTGCCTAAATTGTTCTTCTTTTTTAGCGCCCTGCGATTGTATGCAGCGGTGGGGAATCCTACCCTTGTCCCTACATATAGGTGCCGTCCTGGGAAAAGGTCTAAAGGGAGGGGTGTTCCCCTCCTTTTTGGGAATTTTTTTGTTAATTTAAGGTTGCTTAGATGCAAACTTGTGCTATGTGTGGGAGGTTTCTGGAATTGAGAAGTGCCGATAATTAAGTCAATTCTAATCTTTGGTTAGGTAGGAGAGGAGAGTATGTTATCTAAGAGAAGGGTATGTTGTCAACAAACCTGAAGCCCTCTCTGGTTACTTTACTGCCTTCTATTGGAGGGGGTTACAAAAAAGTAAGTGGGTGGAGTCCACAAAAGCGTGGAGTCCACAAAAACGTTCTTTGACTGTCAGAAATTTTCCTTTGCTTCATTGAGCATTATAAAAGGGTATCTAAGGCTAGCAGAATCGATCCACGTATAAATTCCTCAATATGGCCATTAGGTGGAGTGCAGACTTTGAGGAATGCGCGCCAAGCCCGCAGAAGCCTTTCATTACGTAAGATTCCCTTGACAAACCTACATTCAGGCTCTGCATCGAGACACTTTCCCCAACAAACCTATAAGCCAATTAAAAAGCCGGTATTTTACCTGGAAATTTTTTGAACAGCTTCCAAATTTTGCTGCTGTACTTCTCCGAGAGTTGCTTTTGGAAAATATTGATAATCAGAAGATCAATATTTAGGTAAGGTTTGGATCGCGAAAAACTTTTTATCGTTTATGAAGAATTTGAGAAAATTCTGATAATTGAAAAACCATTTGCTATAAACAAATTACAGCAAATCTATCACTTGGTCGAAAACACACCTCACCCTACCCCTATTCCGAATCTATAGCTTAAACACCCTTTTGGATCATTTAAAAAATTTCAGGATTTTTCGTAAGAAATCGTGCCGGCGACAATAGGCGTATTCGGGAGAAGCCCGGTAATAGGAGTGGCTGCCTCAGGTGTATTTATTTTGCTTCCCCTTTTTTGTTCCTACTTTTTTTCCTTCTCTTCACTCTCATTTTCCTCTTTCCCTCCTCCTCCCTTTCCCTTTTTTCTCCTTCCTCTTCCCGATTTTCGGTGTCGCCTTTTTTCAGGGGGCACTCTGCTCCCTGTCCCCACTGGCTACGCCACTGAGACTGCCTTTGTTTATTGCTTTGTGGTTCCCTTCGGGTCTGTACTGGGTGATTAGACGGTAGGCAGAGTTACTTTTTTTGAAAATTATTTTCTTCGCATTTGACAGTTTGGTTGGGGACCCCTGAACCCACGAGGCCGCTGGACATCGTCCACCCAGTTCACCTGCTTGCTACGTAGGTGTTACAGTATTTGTAAAGTTGTGAAGCTTTTGGATTCATTTCAACCTCTCTGTCATATTTTCAATTTATCATATAGATGAGGAGCTTCCTTTATGGTCCAAAATAACCCAGATTATGCTTGTCTCTATAAACCTTCCCAAATATTAGTTACCAACTGAACTCATTTTTGCGCTGTATTCCAAAGACTTTAGAGAAATTGATGCTCAACAGAGTTCAACATTTTTTGACAAGCTAAAACTGTTATCAGATAATTAGCATGTTTTTTGCTCTTGAAGCTTTTGCAACTTGCCCTTACAGACGACGCTATCGAGAAATTACAAAGAGTATTGAAGATAAAGATAAATCATTGGGAATATTTGCTGACCTACTTAAAGAATTTGACTCCCTATAATGCAACATACTCTTTCATAGACTCTCAAACCAAGGAACAACTCCCTGCTCAAACTACAGTCAGTCTTAACGGTATGCCATAAACTAAGCTGCCTAAAAGCCTCAGTGATTGTCAGTTTCTCATTAAAAGATGAATAAAATTACGTATGCTATCCCACAAGTTTGTATGCTAAGACCTCTTCCCTGTATTATCTAAGTATCTGATCTTAGTTTTATCAGTGAAAATGCCTGACTTGCTCTGTTCGAAGACACAAAATCAATATCTTCTCCGACTGTAACCCTCAGCGACAATTTCCTGTAAGAAATTCTCAGTAATGTAGATGAGGCATTGTATTCAGTTATTCTGCATGAATTAATGTTAACGAATTGAATATATTGTCGACTTCAACCCGTTAACAAGACTTAAATTTTCTTTGTAGTTATTTCATTTCATTACACTTCATTTGTTTATTTCCAGTATAAATATAAAAATTTATGAACAGGACATAAAAATTGAATTTTAAAAATGTTTCAGTGTACAAAACCAACAAATTACAATGGATACGAAACGTACAGATGCAGCTGTCTACAATAAATTATCCAGATTACCATTTTGTATAATTATGAAGAGCAGCACGATAAATAAAGTATTTTTATACAATTTTGGTGTTATTGCTTTGTTTTTTAGGTTATACGTAGTATTTTCTCGAATGAGAGAGTGACGTTCGGTATGCAAAGAATGTCAGTCATTTCTGTGAATGCCATTTAAACATCTAATGAACTCATTTTTAGCAGCATTGTTTGCAATACGCATAAGAAAGTTAAAATCTATATTAAAATGCTAGTAAAAAACTTTAAAGAGGTAATAGGTCTTTTTTTTATCCTTAATTAATACAAAGACAGCATATGTTAGGTGTTGTAATATATTGGCAGTTCAAACTCTTTCCCTTACATCGACAAAAAATATGGAACTATATATGAGAGATTTGAGACACGCATTTCAGTATTCTACTAATATGATCAGTGAAACTCAGTTTATTATCGTCAATACAAACACCTAGATATATTGTATGAAGAGTGCGTTTTACTTCAGCACCTTTGAGTAAGATTTTTGTTAACTTACATGAAGCGAGACGTTCATGTTTAATACTTATATTCTCTAAAACCGTTTTCTTAGATTTCTTTGGATTTAGTCTTAGATTCTTTCCAGCACACAGATCTACAATATTTGATACTACAAAAGTTTTATAACTTGCTTTGTCAGCCTGATGCGTTTGCTTTGATACATTATATACTGTAGCAGTGTAATCAGCATATTTTACCACAGTGCATTTTGAAGTAGATCGTATTTCATCAGTATACATTGTGAACAGCAGAAAATACATAGTACCAACTTGAGGGATTCCAACATTTATTTCCTATTTTCCGTCAGACCTTTAGAATATTTTTTTGTCTAGACCAACCATTTACAAAATTTGATGTCCAATGTAACAACCATGGCTCTCCAACAAATGCATGTCCTGGATAAAAGGATGTGGAAAACCGTATTAAAAGCACTTGAGAAATCAAGAAACAAAACCTTAGACATAGTAGTTTCTTTGTTATTCAATCCTGAGGTAATATTGTGAAAAAGTTTAACTTAGACAACATTGGTACATGACAGCCCCTTCCTATAAGCAATTTGATTACCATCTCCATATTTATCATTCTACCACCTCTAGCCATCCGTTATTGAGAATCCTGCATTCTGATTGGTTAATCACTGACCTGTTATTCTGCAA
>WURT03646919.1:0-19396 GCA_009936505.3 Holothuria glaberrima | reverse complement strand
CACTAAAGCTTCGTTGTTTAAACGTATAACACTTTTTATAAATTAGAAATTGCTAAGAGCATGCAAGGTCCACTTTATGAACATGTAAAACAAGATCATTAAAAGAAAGATCACATTTTACCTGAGGTGAATCAAAGAGAGAGTGGGCAATATATACAAATTTATACTACCTGACTCACATATACAAAAGCCCAGTGTTTCCTCTAAGAAATTATGCTGCAGGGCTGAACATTAAGGATTGCCCCGTTGCCCAGGGCAAGTTGTTTTTAAGTTTAATGTTCAGCCCTGCACTTGACTACTCTCAATTACAGTTGAGTGCATGGCCAGGGTTTGCTAACACCCTCCTCAACAGTAACAATCCCCCCCCCCCCCCTGTGGTTTCCAATCAATTATATGCTACCTTTTGATTCACTTCCTGTTTTACCAAGAAAACCCATCAGTTTCAGTTACCAGTTAAGTTTCAGTTTTCTTGCTTTTATTCTCTGCCATTTCAGAGCAAGTTAAAATTTATCAGGGCAAGTAAATTCTGAATGCCACTTGCCCCACTGGGCAAGCTGTTTTTTAAGTTAATGCTCAGCTCTGTGCTGTCTTAAGTGTCCACATCCTAATATTTGATTCACACAAAATGTGAAAGATGGAGCACACAAGTGATCACAAATTTGTCCAAGAACATTGTCATACAAATGTTTGAATACCTTTATTCACATTGGAAGTAAATTCGAATTTGTTGGGAACTGTCCACATGATCATACATTTGTTCATGGGCATCGTCACTCAAATGTATGACGCCACTTTGAACAAAAGGTTCCTGTAGATGGGGCTTAAAAGTTGTGGTGTTAGGTGGTTCCTGGTACCACATGAGTTGTTTTTGGCACCACTTGAAGCAAAACTTAAATAATTGATTTCACCATCATATCTGGTAGGTTCCCACACAATTCCCCCCCCCCCACACCATAATACCAACCCAGACATTTCTCCCGTGGACAATTCAAAATTTTCTAGTGAGGGAAATTATCTGTAGGGTAACTGTTGTGGGTGAGAATTGCTTGGGGAAAAATGTCAAGGGTAAGAATTGTCCCAGTGTAGTGTCTTAGGGGCAATATCTGTGGAAGGGAAGATTGCCATGTCATGACCTGCTTTTCATAATTCACATTGTATCAATTTGAGGAATTAAATCCATTTTTTTATTTTTTCCTCTGAATATCAAATTACCAGCCCTCATTCAAGATCATATCACATCTGTTAATTAACACATACATAGGCAGCTAGCTATCATCATTAATTGACATAAGACTTAAAGGGCAAAAGCAGTCCCCCCAAACTTACTTCAAACAACAGATACATGTCACAAATTTCCTCTTATTTCTCTTCCAAATATCTTTCATGATAGTTTAAGAAATGAATATTGCATATATTCAAGGTAAACCAAGCAGTTGTTCCTCATAAAATTCACAATTGAGTGAGCCACATGATTCTCAAGAGCCATTCATGAAATAGGATAGTCTACTACACGAATACATTTTGGGGTGACTGCATTTCCCCTTTAATCTACAAAGCATCCAACAGTCACTATAACAATTAGATTCATGGTAAAGCTTCACTCTATATGTTCTTAACTGACATCAAAAATACAAGCAACAACAACAAAGTCAGCCACATTGGACATCAAGCCTGTTGCATACAACATGTCATGTACCCTGTTCAAGGAATGCCCTCTTAATGAAGGTGAAAATTTTTTGCACAATTATCAAGGAAAACCACAGGGCCTAAAGTTTAATTATTTGTTTCCAACAAATATACAACATAGAGATAGATGGTTTCTGCAAGAAGAAAAATTGGACTCTGGAGTCTACATAGTGGAAAAGGCAGTGCTCAGATCATTTCTGGCAAATAACTATAGACATTATGATAGAGAATTTTTTATATGTGAGTGTTAAATACTAGGCATTTAAACTCGACACATGTAGCTCACATGGAGGCCTACAAGTAAATGTAAGTACAATCCATCCCTAATAGCTCAAAGTTCAAAAAACTTTTTTAAGAAGATGACACAAAACGGTTAATTCTTTATTGATACTGTGTGTACAAAATGAGTCCTGCATGTGCACTAAGTTTGACTTCCAGTATGGCAGTCCAAGAAAAACTGGGACCATTATGACATCACATGAAGAACCTCTATGGGGTGTGTAGATGACACAACAGATAGGTTTGAGGTTACGTTGGAGGGCAAGACTCCATACTTCACACATATAAAGTACACTAGCATGTGCACGTTCATTGTCTAATGTGTACATACACTACCATTCAGTAGGCTTTTGAACTAGTAACTCTAACTTGAAGTGTAGCAATACCCTCAGTGCTTTGGCAAGGATACAGAAATTTGCTACTCACGACAGGTGGAGCCCTGTTTTTTTTTGAAAAATTGTTGTCAGCATGAGTCCTTCAATGCCGAATATTTATATAAGACTCATTCACGTGAGATAAGTTTGGTTCATAACATAAGTCAGTTTTGAAGTTATGCTTAAGCTGAACAACATCAGACTTATGCTCAATTTTAAAAGCTATGGACCTAGCAAATATTTGGCTGTGTGAGAAGCAATACTCCATAAATTTGGCCATCTCCACACTGTAAAAAATATGTCTACCTGTACAGAAGAAAAAAATAAAGAAAAACAAAAAAAAACAAAAAAAGTGCTGTCAATTAGTTTCAAAAATTTGAAAGCACTTTTATCCATTTTCCTTTTGTACTTCTTCATTTTTTCTTCTGTAAACATTTTAGACATTTTTTAGAGTGCATCACGAGTTGGCAGTCTCTCAAATACAGCTAGATGCATCACTAGGTAAAGCTCCTGATTCCCTCCATTGTCCTCCTGTAACCAAAACTGATACACAACCTATTTTCTTCTGAATAAAACAAAAAAGATAATGGAAAAAATTTTTCACCTCATATTGTAGCTTCATAACTTCCATTTTCTCATCACTCTGACCCATCTTCATTGCAAGTTCTTGTTTAAGAGCCAGTGCTTTGTTCAGCTCTTGAAGCTCTCGGCCCAGCTGGGCTTGACGAAGGGCCTGATTGGCTAGGTTAGGACTGGCGGCATCCAAAGGTGTATCTCCTTGCCCAGAATCTCCATCTCTCAAGTTATCATTGTTCTAAAAAGAAAATTTACTAATGATCACTTATAAAAGTGGGGCTAAGCCTCCCCCACCCCCCAAAAAATTTTTTGCTCAATTGTTCGATTCATAAAAGACAACTTCTGGGTTTAGCTGCAACTCCTGGGATTAGCTGAAATAAATGAAATATGTAGGTTCTGGAGGATAATGACTTCTGATAAATGTGAGGTAAAACAAATTTTTCAAATTTAAATAAGTTTCAAAATGAGATTGGGGTGACTGTGCATTCCCTAAAACTAAATAAAAATTCCCTTTATCCCCCTGCTTTATTTCTGTCTGGTACCCATCAGTTTCCAAAATTTACCCCACACTTTTTTACTTAAATGCCATCACTAATTGCAAATTTCTGCTAGCCAAAAGTCACTTGGCCTTGCTCTTTTGCAATTTTCAAGCTGTGTACTGTACCATAAAAACTGTTTTTAATACCTTTGGTGGAGTACCCTCAGATGCATCATTCAAATCCATTTCAAACAGATCTACATTGTTTGTCTCCATTGGTTCAGATTTCAGGTCATCAATTTGTTTCCTAAGGTCTTCTAGGACACTTATTGGTTGCTTGGCCTGACCGTCAGTAGCTTCTTCGACACTGGTGTTTAAGAGTGAGATGCTCAGATCTGTTTTTGCACGAAGCTCTTCAAGTTTTTGTTTGAGCTTATCCTTGCTCATTTCAGCCTGCACAGAAACAAAGTAGAAACACACTGAAACAATAGCAATAAGCAGCAAATTTAATGAGTGCTTAACATATTGGTACAGTCACATACAAGCCAAGGCAAACCTTAGGCCTGGTAAGAAATGTAACGGTGGATCATTTCTTCTCACTTCTTTTTTGATTCAGCATCTACACATTCCATATTGGTCCTTTACAAACATACAACATAACTTTTAATGATCTGCTACGCCTACATTAAGGTAATAGTATGTTTTGAAATATAGACTTCACATAACAAATAAAGTTTGGACTAAAAATGCAATATGACATGAACCATCAATTGCTTCATAACAAATAAATACCATGATTCTTGCCAATTTTACGGTTAAATAATTTAAATAGTAGAAAATATATTTTTTACAAAATGTAAAATTCACTGTCCACTACAACAATAAATGTGGTCAGGTCCATGTGACAAAAAAAACAAAGCACTCTTAAAGTTCTCACCAGAATTGCTTTCTCACACATTTGTGTGGTTTGATCCAAAGAAGCTTGAAGTTCCACAGACAGTTTTTCGTTTTCATTCTACAAGATAACAAGATAAGAATCACTTTAAACTATATTCACCAAACTGCTGTTAATTTTGAAGATATACAGCAGCTTGCAACTTATGTCTTTAGAAATTTTGAAGAGTTATGTCAATCGTTCACAGCCCAGTACTTGATTCAACTGGCAATAAAGGGAAATTTTATGTCTGCAATGCATCAACATTACACAGACAGAAGCAGAAAATTGTAAGAAATCATTGCCTCACCAATTTACTTCTAGCAGTAACTTTCCTTTCCCAAAATAAACACATCACTTAGAAATTTGAATGATTGGATAAAAAGTTACTTATGAGCTACACATCAGTTAACTGGTATATTTCTGAAAAAAAAAGGCATTTCTTGAAAATAACATATCAGCAACTTGATTTTGAATTGCTTCCTTACTATATTTACATACCATGGTTTCAAATGTACAAAAATTTTCCAAACAACAAATGAAATTATTTCCCTTTAAAACATCAGCAACTTGATTTTGAATTGCTTCCTTACTATATTTACATACATATTATTTGAAATCAGCAACTTGATTTTGAATTGCTTCCTTACTATATTTACATTTTCCAAACAACAAATGAAATTATTTCCCTTTAAACATACATATTATTTGAAATCAGCAACTTGATTTTGAATTGCTTCCTTACTATATTTACATTTTCCAAACAACAAATGAAATTATTTCCCTTTAAAACAAACTTTGAAGATGTTTTTAACCAACTCATGAACAATCTATTACTTTTTTGATTAGACAAAATCACTTATCAGTTTTATTCTTTGAGATATTAACTACCTCCTCCATTATAGCTAACTTAGCGAGAAAGTGGGAGTATTATTTGACACAAATTTTGAAGACAATTTAAAATGGAATAGATTCAAATCAATGCTGGGATACCTACAGATTACAGTTTAAAAGTCAGATAAGTATTTAACTGATATACATCCAGACACTGATGTTATTAATATCTGACATTTCAATTCTGAAAAGTGGCCAATACTGGTATCTCAGAATCAAGCTTTATTGTGCAAAAAATCCAAAGACCATTGTGCACAAGCAAAATATGACATTTCAGTACAGTAAGTTAAAATATTGGAATTTGAAGCAAAATACAAGAAAATGGCAAATCCTTCTATATAGTCCTAAGCCTAGCAGTATTGCGAGGCTAGCAGCAGTATTTTAGGTAAATTTTACCAACACCAACAGATGTCAATTATCCATCCATTGACTAATGCCTATAATGCTAACCAATCATCCTTTAAATACTATTATAAAAGAGGTCAGTCTTACCTCCAGCTTTTTGTTTCTCTCCAGGAGTTTGGTCATAGTAGCTGAATCTGCTATCTCTGATCTGAGGACAATAAAATGGAGATCAAAAGATGAAAATTTAATTTTGTTACCATAGTTTGTTGATTACATAATACACAGGTCTTTACACCTTGCATGCAGTCATTTCATTCATCAGCATAGACAAAGTACCATTATTTCCTTTAGGATGCAAATTTAATTCTAAGACCCAATTTGTTGGGAAATAATTCTTGGAGCAGAGAGGTACAGGAGGAAATGGGTTTCTTGTGCAGTGCATTTTCTTTTTTACGGTTTGTGTTGGTGCCACAACTTGTGGTACCACCACAATTTTTAAGATACCCTGTCTAGCAAGAGTTCTCCACGTATCTGTAAACATGTACACTGCTCAGTGGTTTTACAAGTGCAAATATAGTAAAATTGTTCCATTCTTTGCTGATTTTAGCTATAAGACAAAAATCTCTTATAAACACACTTTTAGCTTTAACACCATACCAACTTGGAGAGGAAGAGAGACATGTATTTGCTTGCAAGCCTGAAAGTTTAACATTATATTTCTTTAACCATATACTTAGCAAATGGATTTTCATATTTTGTTTAGATCTCGGGCCCTTTACCTATTTCTATCTATTGATAATCTTGGGCAATGGAAACCATGTTCACCCACCCCCTCACAGAAAAATTCACCCCATTGGTTAGATTGCTATGCTTAGCATACTGGTTTGTCTGTGCCACAGGTGGTCAGAAATGGCACTAACAGATTTGTTCTGATTTCATAGCTGTGTTTGTGTTAGGCAGCTGGATTGCAGGATTCCCCCATGTTTCTCTTGCCACTTTCTAAGGGTGCTGCAAAGAACAGGAGAGTTTCTATGGAATGAGGGAAATTCAATATGCAATTTGACTGATAGTTACTGAGCAAGATTAGTTCTCAGCTTAGTTGGCACTTCTTGCTGGAAATGCAACCCCACACCCTCACATAAACAGTCAAAAATGCACCACAACACAAGTGCAGCACCCACCAGTGTTTTTCTTTTGTTCTGATACCATGCTCATAGCATCTTTGCTTTACCCCCTGTTTAGTTTAAAAAAACACAATATTTACTCTGCACAGTGTTTTATAGAAATGACACAAGACATTACTTGTAGGTTGTTCTATAGGGGTCTTAGGTTAATCAGGTCTAAAATGAAGTAAAACAAAATATTAGATCTTATGTGCTGACAGAATGGAAACATTGAAGTAATTTCCAATTGATTTTACCTTTGTCTATGCAAAAAGATGTCAAACTTTTGATTTAATTCAGCTGAATGATTTAAAAAAGGAAAAATTAAAGGGAATTAAATTGCAAATTAATGCAGTGATTTAATCAGCCAACCCTGCCTTAGGGTGACTGCCCCAACTACCAGCAGGCAAAATAATTCCCAAAGGTCTCCCTCCTGCACCTTACCCCTGACAATTCTTATCAATAACAATTCTGATTTTTCGGGTGGGGGAGGGTTGTATGGGGGAGGGGGAAATTTTCAAGGATGGTAACTGTCTGAGGTTCTAGGGAAGGCAGGGGGGGGGTCTTGCTACCACTGTAATTCTAGTCAAGTCCCGAGTTGAAGGAGTAGTCTTGTGTTTTGTATGCAAATACTTCTCTTAACTAGTAGTATAGTACTCACGTTGGATTAACAGGAGGTAATACCCCACCATTTGAAAGTACTTGATACTGTAATTGTTGGACCTGTCATGAAGGAAAAGAAATAATTACTACCACAGTTTGTAGTAATTGAATGTCTGATACCACATGACAAAAACTCAAGAGTAACTATATTAATATCTTTGTCTACACTGATTTCTGGTAAACTTGCTCAGGTTCAATACTCAGTGTGTTGGATCAAGTGTTGCTTGTGACTACATACAGTTATCACTTCAAATAAAGATATCACATCATTGCATGTGTCTGTCAATTTTCTATTTGTGTACATCTAAATTTGGGCCTTTGCTAGCTTACAGTACAACAAAGACGGTATTATCCTCTACACATGAATTACATTCAGGTGAAATATCATTTATTCTGAAGGGGTTTGTTTTAGGATAGGCACTGAATCAATAAAAGCTTAAGAAGAAAAAAAGGGGATTTTGTAGAGTTCAGGGTGGGGGAGTGGATTTTCAAAGCTGATTATGATCAGCTGATTAAACTTAGCACATTCATTTTCCTCAGTACTGAACATTTTGCAAAGTCACAAGTCTCTAGTGGAACTACAGTATGATCAATATATATATATATATATACATCAATAATAAGACAGATGCATTGTCTTTTCAGTCGGGACAGATTATGCAATATGTCTTCACAAATAGCAGGTCCACATCTTACTTGTCATGAATAAAGCCAAAATTGCCCCACATCAGTCTAGGCATACCTATACATGTTCCTATTAATCACCAATCATTATCAACAACTCTTCTGTACCTTCTGGTGTACCCTGTTTAAAATAAATCCACAGTACCTTACATTAACAAAAATTAAAATTTTGCAAAAGGAAGGTTTTCCCATCATGTTTAACCTCTCCCCTAAATTAAGTAATCCCCTCTCTACCTCAAAAAATCCTTCACAAGAATCTTCCATGCAATACTTTACTCTCAATTTCATTGAACTCCACCATATAAACTAAAAAAAAATTGGTTCACAGGTCACAACTTCAAATGTGTGTCTTAATTCTGAATACACATAACCAGTAAATAAGCCTGAAACTCAGAAAATACTGTGCACATCTCTGCTTACACTAAATCTATAAAATATTTCTCATAAATCATGGATCTTACCTGTTGTCTCAATCGTGCCAGTTCTGCAGCCTGGGGGTCACTGTTAACAACTGGTTTATTCTTTATCTTCCTGGCTCTATCAGCATACCTCAGGGTGTTTAAGGTTTCCTCCATGTTTGAATCAGCTGGACTGACACAAGCAATCATCACTGTCTGGCTGTTTCCTCCCAGAGAATCTAATAAAGCAACCATTTAAAGACATTCATCACTTTAACCTGTGCTGTGGCCGAGTCAATTAAGGCTGGGGCATTTGAAGGGATGAAGCTTAGCAACCAGAAGGTTTTTTTATCCGAGAGCAGTCTACAGTTTCTTATCTGAACTTAACTTTCAAAAGACACTTAAATTTGGTCTAAATTGTTGAGATGGTTAGCCACACAACGTGAAGTTGCAATTCATGAGCCATAAAGGCTTGTTCAGTTCTCCCACATGTATGGTCATTAGTGTTGTAAAGCAACTGCCCTTCAAGGCCTGAATTATATTATTATCACCCTAACATATTGTATCATCCCTAAAATTTGTGACTGTTCAACCTACATTGACAGGGAAAGAGGGCACACTTCCACTAACCTGAATGATATAAGACCACACTGTAACTGGTCAATAGCATTTACAAATCTGTGCATTAAAGAATGAACAGGAGACATATTGGCTGTATACAGAGAGACAGCACACTCAGATTCTTTTAAATACAACAGGGTATGAAGTAGACTGTTGAAAAGAGTAAGCAATCTAGGGAAGTGTCTGCAGCAGGCTACAGACAGAGGGAAGTTAAAGAGTAAATAGGATTCCTGAACCCCTTTCGGACTACCTAGAATCCCGGATTACATCATACTGCTAGTTTCTTTCAATGTAAATCTACTGCTCACCATCCTGGCTACTGGCCTGGTCTTCAGCGAAAGAATTAGATAGTTAGATGAGATTTCACGGCCCAGTTTCTAACCAATTGGTTTAAGTCGGGCTGGCCACAGCCTTTTTTCCAGTTGTGGCTCACTGGCTTGTTTTCCCTACTCCACTGCTTATGCTGAGCACCAAGCACAATGGCAGTAGGTTCCATTTTTAAAGTCTTTGGTATGACCCAGCCAGGATTCGAACCCCCAACCTTCCGGCTGCAAGTCGGATGCTCTAACCACTTGACCATGCAGTCGGTTCAGTGTTAGAGAATTGAGAATGAAATAATGAAATTTGTTTGCTCATCTAGTCATCCTTAGTGAATCTATCTTCTCATTGCTCGTTGTGCTGGGTGTAAGAGTGGAGGTTGGGGTGGGTGGACATCAGGGATAGTGGTAACCTCCAAATTGAAAGGGTCCAACTCAATTTTCAAATTTACGCATAACAAATGCACAATACACAAAGCTAACAATGCGCCCAAACAGTACCCGTCCACGATGAGAAAATAACAATGGAAATCAAGAAATATACCATGCGCTTCCCCGGTGTCATAAACTATATTGTAAAACTGACTGAATGTTGACACGACAATAATATTTCTTCTCCTGTGGAAAGATCCTTGCGTGTATGAGGTTTCCTCGTTGGACCCGAATATGAAGCTAAGGAATTTATTCATGTGTCCAACTGGAAAGAATGGGGTTCATAATTTTACCTTACCATACTTCTTGAAATTATGATGAAACAAATAAATGAAATGAATCTACTTTTGTGCTATGCAATTACTGTATGTGAGTATTACCTTGTAATAATCTTGTCAGTTTAGAGTCTCTGTATGGTATGTGAGATTTTCTTCCATTTTCATCTCCCAGGGCACTGATGACATTGCCAAGAGCAAGAAGACCCTTATTGATGTTAACTCCTTCAAGGGGAAACAACGAGTAGAGATAATATGAGCAAATGAGATAAATCAATTGTTATGAAAGATAGTATAGTGTGTGTAGTGGTATCTATATGGTGGAAGAGTCAACAAATGAAGAAAAATCTTTTCGGGAACAATAACAACAAACTTTGATTTGTTTTCCAGTTTGCTTTTTTACAGGGCCACTAGCTTTCATATTTGGCCCACGAATCACATAGGTATCATTCAACGCTTTTTTTGATCAGCTTGTTTTTAATCTGTTGCAACACTTTGGCTGGTGATGTTCTATTTTATTTAATGCCACCTATATTGGAAACTTGATGGTACTTTTAGCCACAATGCACATTGTAAAAAATGCAGGCTGGAAATGTTGTAGGGATTTGAAGGGACTTTAAATCTAAGCAGAGACTTTGCACAGATACCAGCTTGTATGTGCAAGCTAATGATACCCTGCTTGAACAAGATTTATTTTGGATTTAATTAGGGATGAGAAACAGTTACATTTCTATAAATCACATCCCCACTATGACCAGGTATGAAAAATGGCAATTACAATTAATCGCATAAGCCACTTGCATCCTGCAACCTGCACTTAAATGAGCTAATAGGCCGTCAGCCCAAAACACTTGAGAATCACTGCCCTAGCAAAGATGGTATGATCTCACCTTCCTTGAATCTGTCCCCCTTGGCTTGAGTACGTTTGGCCCGCTCAGATCCTGCCAAATCCACAAGGTGAAATTTAGCATGGCATGAAGGGATACTGAGGAAAGATAAAAAAAAAAATGGATACTTATATTATTTCAGAATAGGATTTAATAAAGCACCTTCAACATTCAGTAGTTCTGTACTAGTAACAGAATACAGAACTACTGTAATATTGCTGTGGGTCAATGTCTTTGCAACTGGGATGTACAAAGCAATATTCTTGCAAAAATGTCAGAGTTTCCTCAAATATTCTTTTGTGAGGCTGCCACCTCACAGGAAATTAATATGATTGCCTCTTTCTGTCCACATGTATGCAAGCTTGGGCAAATTTAGCACTTAACTGTTCACTGAGACCCTTCAAACATCTTTACTAAAGCAGCTGTGGTGGTACTGATTATGGATATTTAGTTCTCCTTACTGAACCATATTACCCCTATGTACTCATACTACCTCACACTCTCCAAAACCCATTATGTGACTTAATTAAATCTATAGTTAAATCATAGAAAAATTGAACAATTTGGCGGGCAGCTTTGCTCTTGAAATTATGAGTTAGTCTCTTGATGAGTCATCATGTTAATTGGTAAAGTAGCTTTGCTTAATACAATTGACCAGTACAAAATTTTGCATACTAGGCCGTTTCGTACTGTATGAGATGATGTACTCTCACATTGCAGATTGAGTTGACTGAAAGGTGAAAAGTTGAAAAAAGTCCCAATATAACACTTTCTGAGAAAAGAAAGAACACATGCACACACATGCCAGCTAGCTCTGGAAAATGGCATTTCCATTCTGAAGCCTCTAGGATTTTGTAAATCATTTGCTTCTAATAAAACTCTATCAGAAGGCATGATTTCTTTTTTTTGCTTCTTCATATTTCAAGTAACTATCATTGGACCATGCACACCCATAACCTAAACAGTTACATTATCATTTTTTATACTGTAGGCATAATGGCAATGTACATGTATACAAACAGCTTGGAGTAAGGTTTACTTTTTGGAAACTTATCATACCACTATTTTGTTGTTTATTTGAAACATGTCAAAGCACATGCTTAAAGGGCTATAACATTGAAAATAGCTGGCAAAGAAGGGCATTTTAAACTTGCCCTGAAATGCACAAATAAACAAAGTAAGACTCTTTCCTATTTCTAAAACTTTAATTACAGAAGGTTTTAGCTGTGTGCTTATCTATATATTTTCAGAAATACAGTAAGAGATGAGCTTCTTTTCTGGGAGCAATAATTTGAGTTCACTCACCCTTGATAAATCTTTGTTTCCTTTGCCTTAGAAGTTCTATCATATTACTCAATCACAATAAGGCAAGTTGAGGCAGAAGAGAAAGGTTGCGCCTTAAATTTTCACGTGCCTTATGAACCTCTTACATTAATGTACAGCACTTGTCTTCCATAAAATATTTTTGGAAGAGATGAGTACAACAAAAAGAAATGAGTACATCAAAAGTATTGCACCATCTACTTCTTCAACATGAATAGAAATGAAGTCAACCAACCTGTCATCCTTGCTACATTGTTCTATATGAATGGTGAATATTGCGTGAGACCTGCTGGATGTAGCATTCATTGCCGTTGATCCCGTCGTTCGCCCAGCTGATCCCTTTTCGAGTAATGCAATCATATCCCTTCCTTGATGGACGGCCATTTCTGACAACCCTGTAATCTGTGAAAGAGCATAAGATTGACTACTTTAATTTGAGATATCCTCTGCATAACTTTATGGTCATGGCACTGTTAATTAAGAATGTCTTACAGACCACTTAAAAGTAATATTCAATTTGTAAGTCGCACTTGGTAGTTATAAATTACATTATGAAAGGAAAATATAATAACATAATCACTGGAATGAGCATACAACCCTCTGTCTGCGATATGCTACTTAAGTCTTGTATGGTTCTGTATAACCATGTGACAATTAGTTTCATTTCTGTTTAGTGAAATTCATGCCAGGCTGCCAGCTAGACAGTTTCTTGGTTTACCCATTACGAACAGCATGTACTGAACTGTAACATGAGAGATACTCAAAATACAAAATATATCAAATCATTTTGCTGGTGTTTCCAAATATTGTTGAAGCAATACTCATGCTCCTCATATCCAATACTGTAAGGAGCAAGTGACCTACAGACTTTTTTGAGTCAATGTAACACATGGAGGTATCAGTTTCAGAGTTAGATGAGGTTTTACGGCCCAGTTTCTAACCAATTGGTTTAAGTCTAGCCGGCCACAGCCTTTTTTCCAGTTGTGGCTCACTGGCTTGTTTTTCCTACTCCATTGCTTATACTGGGCACCAAACACAATGGCAATATGTTCCATTTTTAAAGTCTTCGGTATGACCTGGCCAGGATTCGAACCCTAGACCTTCTGGCTGCAAGTTGGCTGCTCTAACCACTTTGCCATGCAGTCAACATCAGTTTTAGAATGAGGTGCAAATTCAGAATCTTCTAGCCACACTACTCTTAAGTGTTTGATGTTAAAAATAAAATTGACCTCACAACTGTAATTTTCACATCACAACTACTGTTTATTAGTGGAAAAGCCAATCGCTTATGTGGAGGCTTGGGGGCAAGCTTAGTAGAGATAACCAAAACCACACAAGATTCCTATTGTAATTATTCCATGATTTATTCTCGTGATTTCCATCCTCTCAAATTAAATACTTACAGATGACAAATTATGGATGATCGTATACTGGAATTATACTGGCCAGCAAAAATAAAACAAAGGATTTAAATCATGTACAAATTACACCATGATTCTTCTGCGAGGTCTGCAGCATGAGTTATGTGGAACTGAAGCTTCCAATCTAAGGCAGGAAGTCTACTATTATGGGACAGACTGTCGATTGATCAAAAGTGGCACACCATAAACACTAGACCAATTACTGTACAGAGATGGGAAACCAGGAAGACTAGGTGCAGTGTCTCAATTCTATGCAAATGAGGTTTTGCACCATAAGTCTGCAACTCTGGCAATAAACAAGAAAATAGCATTCCTCTTGATCTCCACTAAAATACTGTACCTTCCACCACATATTCATTAGGATTGGGCAACTCCAACAATTTTTGAGTCTAGAGCTTGCTGCTAGCAGCCATATTGTCAGGACTCTGAATGGAGACTATACTCCTAAAGATTTCATAGCTTATGGCCTAGCAGACTTGAATTCATTGCTAAATGCAGCCAAGGGATCATAGGAATTGGTAGTATAAACAATACTGCCAGTTCCCATGATCCCTTGGGTGATGGACATTAGTTTGAAAATAATAACCATCCCATGACCAAGGAATTAATACTACACAGCAGAATAGTATGTCTGGGCTTCATTTTCCAGTATTAAAGCTGTAAAGCATGTCAAATTTGTCACAATTTTTTATGTCTTAACATGTATGAAATTGCTGAATTTCCCTTCAAATACTGCACTACAAGTTTCTAGCAAGAAGCTACCCACACAGTCACAAATGCAGTATTTAGGGTGGATACAGAAATCTGAAAAAAAAAATTTAATGACTTTCTGCAACAAAACTACTGTTTTCCATGACCCAATTCACAGACTATTCATCAGATATTCCTGGCAACCTAGCCGATAGTCAATTTACAGTACACTGATCAGTCATTACCCTGGAAAAAAGTTGCATCCTTGTGCTTTATTTTTAATATGATGGCCTCCACCTTAAGTTACAGCCATTTATCTGTCCACTATTATGATTTCACCTAGCAGTCTATTTCCAATTGAATTTTACAACAATTGTATGACATACTGTACATACATTGTGCATGGGGAAAAATACATTGTGCTATTGAACCTTTGCTGAGATTAACTCTGTGGTAAAAGGAAATGTTCATTCGTGAAATAAATTTTCAAGTAAGAAAGAGTGAAACAGAGATATACTGTATATACTGTACTTATGTGTTGTTACTGTGTTATAACTTCCTACCAGTAAATTCCAGAAAATTCCATGACGGTAAGAGCACTGGCTGTTCATACCACATTTTAGTTACAAGGTCTCTTTCTGAACTAAAATATGAAAATCAATAAAACTGACCTTGATTTCTCCATTGGTGTCTTCCCTCACAGACAGAGGTGCTCTGTCCTCCTGCAGAAGGTCCAGAATGTCATCATTGTGTAACTGTAAGGTAGATATCAATAGAAATTACTTGCTGAAATTCATATCTTTTCACTGATGGTACTGAAGAGCTTTTGCCAGACCCCACTTTACAGAAATACGGACATATATCAGTAGGCCTTAAACAATGATCCATTCACATTCAAACACTTTTAACATTTCAAGATGAGTACAGTATGAACATCTCTACTGTACCACCTCCATGGCTAAAAGATATGTACTAACTCTGAATAAACATTTAAACCCTGTAACCTCACAAATTGCCATCTTAATGAAGTAATGCACAAAGTCTCATTGTAACAAAAGCAGGGCTCAACTGGCACTGATGGAATAAAGCAACTATGCTGTTTACGTTTACAGCGATGTTCCTCAAATACAACAATGCAAAGTTGTACAGCAGCTGTGCAGCAGGCAGAGACCGGCAGAACACCTAGCACTCAGGATTACCTGTGTCTGCTTGACACTCATGCATATGGTAAATAACCCAGTTACTGTCTGGCACAGTATCTGCTTCACTGTCAATGTAGTATGACCATTTCAAGTGGATT
Organism: Holothuria glaberrima; assembly: GCA_009936505.3. Taxonomy (NCBI): domain Eukaryota; kingdom Metazoa; phylum Echinodermata; class Holothuroidea; order Aspidochirotida; family Holothuriidae; genus Holothuria; species Holothuria glaberrima. The sequence continues at coordinate 3,656 of WURT03646919.1, read as the reverse complement.
TTGAAGGAACTTGGTGGCAAAAGTTTTAGATTTTCCAGGTGTGCTACAAATTACACTCCTCAGGAAATTAAGGAGGGTGATAGGTGTGCTGAACATTTATTATGCCAGGCCTTGAATTTTGAGGCATGCAAGTGCGATTGCACTCGCACTCCTCAAAATTCAAGGCCTGGCATACAGCTGTAATTGAATGAAAAAACAAAAGCTGAGATCATAAAATGCACACTTCTTTGACAACAGATTCATGACATTTATGCAATTTTTCAGTGACTGTGTATTTGGCATTGTGGCATCATACTGAACGCTAAATTTGGATGATTACCTCACGTAAAATCTGGTAACCCTGCTTTATGGGCTAACGTCAAGCTATGCATGCAGTATTTTTTAAAAGTATAAACTATATATATGTGTTGTGCTGTCACTCACTTCTAAAAAGGAACATTTTAATACAAAATCGGCAACTTCTGCTCTTTCCTGGATTCCTTCAAAGAGACTTTTTACAACCCTGGGAATGACTCCCATCTTTTCCGTGTCCGTCAAGTCATATCCGCTTCCCATGGAGTATGTCTTTCCTGACCCCGTTTGTCCGTAAGCTAAAACTGTGGCATTGAGCCCTAAACAAAAAAAGGGCAAATAAGTATTGTACATGTAGAAATCGTTCACAGTACCGTAACTTGTATGTACAGTACTCGACGAGCTTCGGCAGTATTTGCTTTAGTAGGTAATGGATTATTAACTTGACCAATCTTATCTGCTTTCAAGTTTCAACCGCCAGATCAAATCTTGTTGTGTATTCATCTACCAAGAGAAAATTCCAGTTAAGTAACTGAAAACTGGTGACTGGTTTCAACTGGTAACAACTGGAACCAGTTGAAACCACTCACCAATTTCCAGTTATTTAACTACATTAACTGGAATTCTCCTCTGGGCTGTTACAAGTTATTAGCTTTAAATAAGCCCTCTGTACAGTACTCTACTGGAAGAAATTATACAAAACACATAATTTACTCCCCGGAATAAACTACAGGTATGATGAAACTATTGAGGTCATATGCCCTGGATGTAAAAAAACCATGTAATGGAGTCATACAGTACTTACTGTACACTGTTGGGAGCTAGTTGTATAGTACATTCATATGTTTGCAATATAATCACAGTAGTTCAATCCTTCTTACTGTAAATTGTTACTTAATTTTAACATGTAAACTTACATACAGCACCAAAGTAATGAATACACAAGCAAGAATAACTAGCATCTACTACTGTACCTTTAAAGATTCCTCCCACCAGTCCGGAAACAGCTTCGTCATAGAGCTTTTTCTGGGAGTCAGAAGGTCCAAATGCAAAGTCGTATGTGAAAGCTTTGTCCCTCCCAAGTATGACTTGTGGCTCGCCAGGCACAAACTGCAGGCACTGCTGACACCCCTCGCTTATTTCTCTCAGTATGAGAGGGCGTGCCCTCACAGCTACCCTCACTGGAATATCAGCACTACCCTCTGCCATGCTTACGCTACAGTTCCTGAATCTATCAAAGGTGAAGGCAGAGAAAGAGGTACTGTACAGACAAGTGATGATTAATATTTGATATACAAACAAGAATGATTTGACGACACCAATTTGAAGGTAGGGCTTGATGTACAGTAAGTGACAATGTTCACTGGTGGCAAAAACTACCTACTATGGTGCCATTGCTGTTTACCACATACTGTAGTGCCCCTCAAACATACAAAGCTTCTTCAAAGGCAATAGTTACAACTGCTGTTGGTGCCCTTCCGTATGATTCAGTTTTGCTGTGCCCTTTTTGACAGAGACTTATGCCAAGCCCTGCTTGGAGGAATAAAAGCAATAACAATCCCTGCAACAACAACATTACCATCTAATAGTGTAGATATTGTTTTCTTTAAATGAACCAACAAGCATGGTTTTCCAATTTTTAACTCAATACAGGGCTTGAAATAACCGGCAGCACTGGGTGCCATACTGTAGCTTTCGGGCCCTTACTGAAGGCCATGGTGCCTCACAGTACAGTAAATGTCCTTTGAAATAACATACTGTAGACCTACAGTACAGCCAATTTGCTCATTTTGGCGGTGCCCTTTTTCAAGCTTATTTGGAGCCTTGTAAATAAATACTGTATACACATGGTAACTTACTATACAGTAAATTATCCTCACTATAAAGATGGAAAAGTAATATTCTACTGTAGTCCCATTGTCCTGCAAAGTAGCCTTCAGTGGCCAAGTTACCCAAATTTACAGTATTGTACTTGAGTGACAGGAGTTGTGTAGAAACTTCATTTCAGTGGAGAAATTTGCAACTAAGTTGGCTACTGTTGCATTTTCAGGGTGCACCTTAAGGATATTGCTTTGCATCTAGCAAAACTGTAATGCATTTTTATTTTGCATATAGCAATTTACAAAGTTTGCATAACAATTTTGTTGTTGACAAAGAACTAATCCATGTCAGTTTAAAAAAAAAATATGATGATTTCAGTAAACATATTTCCAACTTGATGCAACTTACTGTATTTTGATAAAGAAATGAACAACACAAGAAAAAACTTTAAAAACAAACACGTTTGTTCATCTTTTGAAATGCTTGATTCATACTGTACTCACAGTACAGTGACATTTTTCCAGTTTAAAGTGAGTTGGGGAGGGGGTAGGGGTTTCACTATCTGACGCTATCAAGTTGGTGAACTGTTGAATTTTTTAAGGAATACTGTAGTACCCAATGATGTTATAATATGATATAGGCCTATGTAGAAAAGCTTAAAATTCTACTCTTTTTGGAGGAATATGAGTTGTTCTAAAACTGACATTTAGGTGGTTTTCATACTAGGCAAAGATATCAAGATGCTGATATCAAATGATTCTGTCATCAAAAACCGAAAATCAGCACTAACCCATTACCATCTTTAAAGATACCGATAGCCAGGGTTCAAATTAGCACTCGCCCGATGGTCATTTGCCTCTGAAAATATCGGTAGGCGAGTGAAAACCCTCCTTTTGGTACAGTAGTACGGTTGGTGAGTTAAAAAATTTGACTACCCCCTATGGACAGTTAAAAATTATTTATTACAAGGCATGATCAACCTATTTATCACTAAAAATAATCTGGCCTGTAGCTAAAACATACCAGCTGCCATGTTAGTTTTGTTACTACCTACTCATTTCCCATTAAAGATACTGCCAGTCCTTACGCACCGATGTGACAGACCTTGACATAGACAGTGTTGTAGGCTATATACAATACAGTGTTCATAACTTGTTAACTGTGTTACAAACTCTGCCCCTTTCTGACAAAAAGAAGAAACCCACATTTTCAATATTTTGAGTGAAGGACCAAAACGTGTTACCTTAAAGCCAACAGAAATGCTTCTACATGGCACAATGACACCTGCTGTAAGTAACAGATTAATTTCTAACATAAACATTGGAAAATACTTTTTTCCTGAAATTCATTGAGAAGGCGCCCTGATGTGGACTACTTCCTTTTTTCAGAAAACAATATCCATGTGAACACACACACTTTTCTGAAAGATAAAAGTATAATCTTTTGTGTTATTCTGTCATAATCTCTGGTTGTTTGAGTGTGAAGGTAGCCATTTTGAAGTGTTACCAGGTGATAATGTATTATACTGAGGATTATCCAAGTGG
>WURT03646918.1:25192-35492 GCA_009936505.3 Holothuria glaberrima | reverse complement strand
CAATGGGGAGGATTGCGACCAACAGAAACCTAAAATGGGAGTGCATTTGAAAAGTATAGAATCGAATTGTTCTTATCAAACCGCATACAACTGACTGGTAAAGTTATAACATGCGTTGTCCTCAGAACCCTCTGTGTACTTGATTTACCCAAGTAGAAAACAGAAGTCTCAATAAAGAGTAGATTTGTACGATTGGGAAAAATGCCCTCAATAGTTTCAGTATTTACTGGATTTAGTGCAATTGTGAAGATTTACCTTAGAAATTTTAGATAGGTTCGGGACAACAGCAAACTCAGCCGTATTGGACGTCAGGCTTCTTGCGTGTACCATGTAGGCTATCATGTGTACAAGGTGATGATGGAGAAAGTTTGTTGCCTTATCGTCAAGGGAAATCACACGTCCTAAAGTTTTACAATCGACTTCCAGCAAATATATAACTTAGAGACCGATGGGCTTCTGAATTTCTGCAGAAAAAATTTGGAACTCCTGGGTCCATATACTAGATTGCGCAGTTCTCACTCCATATTTAGTGAGAAGTTGACGATATTACTGTAGTACACAGTGTAGTAATTACTCGCGCACTAAGTTTGACGTCCAGCATGGCCTAGTTATGAGGAAAACCATGATCATTATGACGTCACGTGAAAACCTTTGCACCCCTTGGTACAATGTTGGAAAACTACTTGTACTTGATTGTTTTGATAGGAAGGATTGCCCTAAGAAAAAAACCCTATATGCCTTTCAATATATAGTAAAAGTTCTCCTCAAAACTTTTAAGTAAAAGTTACTTTGGTTGTTAACAACACTGTGCTTCAGTTGATATGGCTATTGTCTGGGGCCGTAGCTCAATGTATATTTTCTCATTCTTGTTTGGTGAGGAACAGTGGAGGTGTTCAACAAACGGACATATACGTAGATATTACCTACATTCATCATGTCGTTATTGACACATTGGTCTTCCATTGGTTATCATGAAAATAAATACATTCGAACATTTGTATGAGATTTATATATATATATATATATATAACGTTTCTTTTGACAATATTTTGGAGGTTTTCATAACCTGGGGTCTTTAACGTCATTCACTTGCTAAGTTACGATGCAAATACAAACATGTTTAAAATTTCCCTAGAGACTATGACGTCATTCACAACTTATTTTTCTAGAAGTGTGTGTACCGAAAAGCAAAGGCTGAAATATTGCCGTATAATAAATATTTGGATATACCATGCCGGGAGACAATGCATGGGAGGCTCTTAACCTATAACAACTTTCCATAACCTATAACAACTTTTTTGCATGTTGATCTTAAAGGTGCGTTCACACCAGAACCGAAATCTGCTGCGTTTTGATCAAATGGTGGCGATTTTCTCAATTTTCATTGACACAAAATTACCCCTATTTGTCCTGGGAAAAATATTTTTGCGTTCCACCCGCAAAACGCAGCAGATTTCGGTTTTGGTGTGAACGCACCTTAAATTATGACGTATCGTAAGGTAAATAACCTAATTGCAAGACAAAAATTTTGTCGTATACCAACTACGCTACAGAATACACACGGAGCAACAAATGAAGAACACTGGCTCTGAGGGGCCATTGAAGTATATTGTTCGAATGGTACGTATTTGATTTGTTTAAAATGTCAGTGACATTGCTAACCATTTTCGTCGAAAGTGCAGAGGAGGAGATCCCCCATTTTACATATACTCTGGTAATGTAAGCAGCTGACTGTCAACTGCTTAAAAGGGGCTTGTGCATCACCCAATTATATCTAGGACTATCCCCATATATATTTTAATAATTGGTGACTGCACTTTGATCGAAATTTTATTAAAACAATAACTCGACCGTGACTGGTCAATGATGAGTTGAACAGTGAGTGGTGCATTAAATGCAAAACAGACAGCTTACATATTAGTGCGTGGGTATGATTTCGAGCAACTGGATTACAGCACAAGCTACACTGTAAAACGCAATTTGTTGGGATAACATATCAAACTTGAAGTAACTTGCTGAATGGACGTTTTAAGTTTAGTCAACTGAGTTTCTCTTAACAATGAGATGCATAATCACAGACTCTCAGTTGCCTGCACTTTAAAAGGTGCGTAGACTGCAAGGAGTGACAAAGAAAAGGCTTTCCTGGGTTCAAATTATCGTTGGTTCCCTACGTGGCACTTCCCTTAAATAGTTAGATGAACTATCCCCATGAAATTTCCTCCATGCATACGGTCCTGCGTATGTATGAATAGCAAAAATATCGAGCTTCACCATCGCTCATCAGACAGCTTCTTTCTAAAATTATTTGAAATTAAATGTTCTTTCAGTTCTCAAATCAAATGCATTCCTTAAATTCCTTCCCAAACGTTATTCATACCAATCTTTAAGAAAAAATATCAATGCCCACGTGAACTAGCCCACAGGAAAACACTTAGATTATTCTTCGTTTGACAAAATGTGCTTAATGAAACACAATACCATTTTGATATACAAACATCGATCTTCATTCCATCTCAATTATCTTAAATAGGAATAGAACGAGTCTAATATGTAAAATAATACAAACATCGATCTACTAATCGATATATTAATATACAAACATCGATCTTCATTCAATCTCAATTATCTTAAATAGGAATAGAACGAGTCTAATATTTAACCCAGTGGAATGACAGCTTTGGAGATGGTTTAGTTTAAACTGACCTCCTGACGTGTAAACAGTGAATACAACAAATATCCTGATTGCTTGCACCACGAAGCATCCTTGAAAGAATCCTTTTCCTATTATAAATCAACATGGTTATGTGATAAACGACTCATTCTTTCTTGCAACGTGTGGATAGTTATCCATTCAGCTGTGCCATCAAGTGAAACTTTCCATTTCATCCAAACCAACCGGGATGTAATTAGGAACATTTCACAAAAAACCTGTGTTCATCTGTTAATACAGCAACCAGGGGCCATGTTTACATGAGCTGTCCTCATCTGGACAGTAATCGTCCGCAGTTGTCTTCAAAAAGATCGCTAGGGTGACATAATGTTCAAAATGTCTTCTCCGTGCTTCATCTAAAGATGATAAATAGTTGTACAGGATACTTGAAGACGCTTACTACAACCCGTTGGAGAAGAAACCCAGGTGGTATAGAAGTCGAACCAGCCCATATATATGTTTGTGTTAAAACTTTGTTGCATTAAAGAACCAGAATGAAAAAAATGCATTTAGGTTTCGATTACATTATTTCACAAGACTTTTAATCATACTGGCTCCACTGAACCATTGTATTGATCCATGCGATGCATCTACACACCATTTAAGGGAAGTACAGTATGTTTTACCCCTACCTTGAAAAATCGTTTTAATAGGATTGTCAAAGTTTGACCTTTGGCGACCACGGTTGACCTTTGACCTCGACCAAAAGCAATAAGGTTGTGTTAGTCAACTTATTTATGTTCCAGGCTTCCCATCTTGAGATATTCGATATTGAGATACTGGAGTTTGACTTAAGGTGAACCCTGATTGCCTTGACCTCCAGACAGCTATAAAGTGATTTCTTGCTGTGTGGAACATTTATATTTTCCAATAATGAGCACTTTCAGTGTTTCACTTTTTGTGATATCGCACTAACAAACTAATTTTCGCAAACACACATACAAGCACACACAAATACACACGCAAATACACGCACATGCTTACACACAGGCCATCACGAACACAAAGGTTTCTTTAATCATCGAAACTAAAAACGGTATCGTTCATGTTAGAGTTTAACTTCGTTAACAGAGTATGAAACTCAATAGTTATTGAATATGTGTTTTATTTTATTTTATTGTGTTTTTTTACTTGATGTAATGTGTACATTAATGTAAATAATATAAACGTTCTCAGTGTTAGTATAATTCGAGGTCCTTTAAATTTTCCAGTTCCTGATAGTAAAAGCTAGGTTTATTGTTTTTCCCTGTAATTTGCTAAATATTAACAACTTAACGCGTTCTTACCTTCACCATCTATGTTTAAATTCATGCGTGCTTGGAAAATCTTATACAGTATTTCACAGTGACGTCATACTCGTTGCACTTAAAAATGATTCCCTATTTCGCTTCCACAGTAATCGCGTTCATTGATAAAAGAAATCGAAAGAACAATTTCCGTACAGGTGAAACACTTGTCTGTGAAGTGAAATAAATATTCGAGACAAAAAGAAATCGCAGAATATATTTTCAGGCCAAACTGTACCATCTTCCATACTTTGTATGTACGACTGATTCTACGCCCACACTAGGCAAATGTATGATAAGGTATACGAGAAGTAGTCATTCCAGAGTATCTTTCGGACACCAGTAAAAAGGATAACTGTTTCCACGAGATCTCCTGTTGTCGTCTGCCACTGCTTTAAAAAGGAGTGAGGGAGATTACACTGTTCCTAACAATCTGAAACAATCTGGACACAGAGGTTGTTAACCAATTCTGGGGTCAAATTGCAGTTTCTTTGTTACCCATTTTCCTTATTACGTCATATTGACGTAAGTGTGTTTTTTAATATTGTATAGTAACGTATGATAAATACCCTTAATGAATACCATGCCATGTTATTTGCTTTTGGTGACCACCAAGAAACTGTACAATAGATGCAGCTGAGCGTTTTATGGCGTTCAGTCGCACCTCCGAAGTTTTGCTGCTCAATACTTATTACATGAATAGTAACAAAGTTGTTTTTTTTTTCAACCAAGACCGCTGCTCAGTACTTATTACAGGAATAGTTACAATATTTTTTCACAACCAAAGAAATGTTTTGTTCTCGATATCCTATTGTAATAGGAAAAGGATTTATTAACTTTCCTTGTTGTACAATCTATTGACTTTTGTTAGCTTCGGTCATTCTCTGGAGGTAATTATGGTAGTAGACATTAAATTTTTATGACATTTGGAGAGGCAAATGTACCTTTTAGAGACCAAAAGGTCAGTATTAGATACTTTGGGTTCTAAGTAAATAAACCTAGATTCATAATTTAGTTATTTTGAAAATTAAAACTTCTTGCATCAGTTGGCTTCAAATAGTAAGTTGGAAAGAGCACATACTTTCGGTTACTTAAAAAAGGATCTCATCTTTCCTTGTTCTGACTTTTCTATACATTTCAGGTTAGGGACCCTCTTTTGAGACATGTACATTACAGATTGAGATAAGAGTATTAAAGATTACTTGAATAACTGGTCGACTCTGTTCGAACTTTCCTGTGAGCGTTCTCATCGCTCTTTATAACGCTCTTTCCGTTCCTTTCAACCCCCTTGTAATATCGTGTGGGGTTTCACATATCCGTAAGGGGACGAAATAGTTTGAGAAAATAGTTAGCAGTAAATGCTGGTCAATGTTGGAATTGATTAGCAATTGCCCAATCTCGATTAGCAGCTATTGAAATCAACATTTGTGTTTCAAATGAGCTGTATTTTTCGTCACGCTCTTACAAGTTTGATAAGTTGAAAGTTTCGGCATTTTGACGATGTTTGCGGACTTATCATGGCTGCTTACATGACTGATTGCTGTGGTCCAGCCCTACTATCCACAGCAAAAGATTCATTACACAATTTGAGTACATTTAAAGTATACAGCGAGCGCAGTTGAGACACGTTTTGAGTTATCAGATTGAGGTGGACGGTTTTATGACTTCGGCTTCAAACAGTACGGCAGTTGTTTATATACATGCTGCGCTTCTCAGGATAGTTAGAACTTAGGCAGAGCATTAAAAAATATTAGTTCGCAATTGCTGCGAAGCTGAATTGAAATTAATTCGCAACTAGAATTTCTTGGGACGCAATTTGCGATGCGAACCCGGATATTCCTTCCATTGCCAAGTAGTATCACTGCTTGTCCCTGCAAAGCTGTGTGTTATATTTTAATACCCTTTATCCACAATACAATCCTCCTCTGTTTACAAAAATTAATCTTTTGTTTATTTACAACATGACTTGCTACCAAGTTGGTATTTCGTCTACATTTTTAGCACATTACTGGACATATTAAGTGGGTTCCTTTTGGTGTGGTACGTAATTTTGCGGTGGCTACGGTTATAATTTGTGTTCACTTAGCAAAGGGGTATTGTATAACTTGTTAGTGTATAGTTGATGGTCGTTTTAAGGAATGTAACATTTTTGTAACAGTATAGAGATCCATGTAATGTAAGTCAGGGGAGTAATGGTAGTTTCGTCGGGCAAAAACGAATGGATGGTGGTTACATAATTAGGGCTAGAGTTCAGAAGAAGGTAAATCAAACCCAAGCAAAAACAACTTATAATTATTTTGCTTCCAGATCACTGGAAAGATGGATGTTGTGTTTGAGAGCTGCCACTGTTATGGCTAATGGCAGAGGAACATAAAAAACAACAATGCTCTTGCTGTATGATTAAATAAATGGTTAGTTTGCTGGATGGAACCTCAACACAGTGATACGCCAAGGAGGTGAATAAGATCTTGGTGGTAGCTACGACAGACAGAACTCTGTTATGTAATGGCGTAGTGCATTTTGCCTGGTCTGACCAGTTTATAAAAGCTTAAATTAACTAAAGTTACTTGCCTTGGTGTTAATGGCATTCAAAGTAGGACCTACTTTTACATATTACTGTCATACACATTTTAAGACTTTTTGAAGACTTTCAACGAGATCAGTGATGAGTTAACAGCCCGTCCCACAGTTAAGTTAAAACGCTAAAAAAAAGTGTGATTGGCCAAGGAATAATGGGTGAATATTTCAAGTTTTTACTGTCATGTTTGACGGGAAGAAGATCACTCATCTATAAAGGACTGCGCCAGATCGTAAGTGTTTTAGCCTTCAAAGTCTTTTAACTCATTGTCACTTCCTACAAATCCTACTTTACCAACTATAAGTTTTCACATACATGATTTTTCGCAATATATACCCAGATAGAACGGGCAGATTTTGGATGGTCTCTGACTGCCTTCCGGCTGCTAGTGATCGGTAACTGGGATGATATATTGTCTGGTATTGCAGCTCTGGCGTTTTCTGGACGACTATAATACAATTTGGTTACAGAAAACACATCAACAGCAAATAAGTTAGCCGTTGCTTTCATTTTGAGCTCATCTCTCAACTACCCTGATGACCCTGTTTCTACGTCTACATTTTCTTCTGATAAGTTGCAACTAAAGAGAAAGTATATGGATTTACACTCACGGCTTTTAAATTTTATTAAACCTCGTTCCAAATGGGTTAGTCTATTAACTTCTGCGAATTATCGTACATCGGTACGATTGAAGTTACGAATATGAAGCTGACCCAACTTATAATTCATCTATTACCACAGTCTGGTTTATGAAATGTTTAGCAACTGGGAAACCAAAAGAGAATTCTTCAGATAACGAATGACATAATTCTACGTGAAATGACCTGAATTGCAAAAAGTAATTGTCTCCAGGTACAGAATTGCCACGGAATGCAACAGTAAAACATAATCTATATATCTTATGCCTTTTATCCTAACAATTTTAACGTAGGATACCTATTATGAGAACAGTGGAAAATCTCTGAAGAAATCATTTGATAACTTGTAAGTGATTTGAGGTAAAAACAAGAAGTCTATCCCAGTATTATAACACAAGGCATATTGATAAAACAGAAAAACCGGTATTTCATTGCTGTTTTCGTACAATGTACGATTTGATTTATACGCACGGAAAAGGCTCTTTCTAGACCAGTACACTTTTTGGTAACAAATTGTCATTTTATTCAATTATTAGGGTATTCATCAGTTTTCATGGACGTAAGAATAAAACAAACTACTCATAACTTATAGTTGTGAATGGAAAAAGATGAGTAATAATAAATATTCATAACTTTGGTAACTTTTACAAGGTTAGTAAGTTAAGCGTTTGGGGGATCACACAAAGACGGACGATTAGAAGTGAAAAGGTTCAGTAACACATAGGTCAGGAATGTGTAAATATTAACCAATCGACCTCATGCCAACATTTTCAGCAGCGGAGGAACCAGCAGAAGTGGGAATGGGCGCTTGGATCCCCAGGAAAAAAGTGATGTGCATGCTTCTAACTTTTATCACGCATCCCACCATATCCCCCTCCCCTCTTATTTCTTCCTGCAACTTTACAAGGTAAAAAGTGCCTGTTTCTGAGATATGGGAGACATATTATTCATCTTTATTTATATCTGTTTTTTTTTTGCAGCTAACCTTTTATTCAAGATGTCGCTTTTTCAAATAAACATTTTCGTAGAACGACGGTTTGTCTCCCTCAATAGTTGTTAATTCCACAGCGCGTGAACAGTTTGGGCCTAATCCGTATTATAGTACAGTAACAGAATCTTAAACTGGTTTCTCTAGACAACTAGGTATAGTGAAGAAATTATGGACGTAACGAATGTCCCGATAAGTGACCACATTCCATATCGCTAGTTCAGTCTATGTTGCACCACAGTAAACAGAATGTACTAGCTGTATAAACAATCACAATGTACGCCCTTCAGTGATAGCAAGATGTTACCACTATATTGGCCAATTCCTGGTGTAAGGTTCTCAGGTTTATGGTAAGTTTCGACCACGATCGACACGTCTGATGGTAGGCAGCACATGTAGGATAGATTCAGGTCCAGTGGTTAAAAAGACTGCATGTGGGAAGACTGAGGATGATATCCAAAAATACATTTGATGTAAGTACTAATGACTATGAACACTAAAATGTTTCATCAATTTTTAAGATAAAGTACGTTGCGGATGTTTCCAAACGAGCTTCCTGTGTATCAGTTATCGCGGGTAAGATGGCCTGATCGTGATTTCTTGAAAGTGAAAGTGCCCTGCGGATTTATTAATGGGTGATAATCTCTAACAGAGTTTGTTAATTTGATGTTGTAAACTATATGGGGCATCATCACAATTCCAGAGGTCTCAACATGCTACTCCTTACCATCCGGGCGGACCATGGATATTGTCGGGGAGGTTCGTCTTAATCCCCGACCCCCCCCCCATCCTCTTCCAGGATACTGATCTAAATATACTACATCCGCTGAAACCTTAATACCCTCTGCTACAATTACCACGTTTCTCCTTTTTTAGAAGTATTTCTGACGTCATTCTTTTACCTTTACGAGTCAGTGTTTCTTGCAGATGTAACAAAAACGTTCGGGAGCTTTGATTTTAATCAAAGTGCCTGAATGTTACCTATTGCATTCAAATAAGTTTAAAAATTACCCACAATCTCTGCCTTTGAATCATGTCGACTATCTTTCTAAATGTCTACTGGTAAAAATTCTCTCTAAAAGATGAAATTAATCAATCTGCCTCAAGCATGAAAAAAAGATGCTTTTCAGCACAAGGGTTTCCTTCAAACCGTTCAATACACATCTTTCGCTCTTGCTGCATAAGTCAATATTATAGCTTCCGTTGGTAGCTCACTGCTGACAGATCAATCGAATGTTTCTAAACACACCCAGCGGCAAATTTACAGATGCGTATGGCGTCGTTTTACTCGTCCTGCTGTCTTACCGATACCTCATGATAAGTATATTTTAAGGCAAAGTTCTTCCCTTGTCATAGGAAGAAAATGAAAAAGCGTCTAAAAAGTAATGAAGTGAAGTAATCATTCATGATGTTCCTGTTCTACTCTAAGATGTTACTAACCCTTGGGGTAGACGAAGATTTTCGTTCGTCTCATTGCTTTCGGACGGTCGGTAGCCCTGTGTGAAGGAAGTCACAGAGAGCCGACACAAAAATGCTACCAACTAACGGAAAAGGGTCATAAACTTCGCAAATGTATGATACATGAAGAACAAATGGGATGATACAGCCATTCAGTCCAAATTATATTGTTCCCTGTGATACCCCCGATTGCAATAATAAACCGGAACTTCAGACCACAATAATAAACCGGAACTTATTTTACTTCCGTGATAAGGTGTTACATTCTTATCTGTAGGTATTTTTGTCGATACCCCGTCCAATGGGTGTCTAGTTACATGGGTATGTCTCTTTCTATTTGGGGCTGTCTTGTATAGTGATCAAATGCAACTATGGACAGAGGCTACAAACCTACAAACCTAAGGACAGAGGCTACAATTCGAGGTTTGTCAAACAACTACTGAAGGTGGTAACGGTACGACATGCACAACTTCTATAGCAAGACACCCTGTCAAAAAGAAATTAGTGGAAAATGCTTTTCTCAGCTGGGCAGCGAATGCAGTTTGCAAATTTTCTTTCACATAAATGTTTAAGCGTTAAATGAAAAAGTGGTTGTATTGTGTTGGAATCAGTTGGTACTGCACAAAAATGTATGTGTGGGTA
>WURT03646918.1:5438-25092 GCA_009936505.3 Holothuria glaberrima | reverse complement strand
TTTATTTCTTGAATGGATGATGATTTTGTGAAATTTGGCTATTTTACGCAAACCATCCACGTGGATGATGTAACAGTACCGAAGGAAATTATTTAAGTTTGGAGAGCTGAACCATTCAAGTCCAGAATGGTGATATTTCTAGAGCAATTCTGGACGTTTGAAGACCCCCAAAATCCTTCAAACAGAAAATCATGAACTGCATGTCGTCTCATCCCCTACACCTGTTCCTTCTGTAGACCATGCATACGCATATGCCAGGCTGGTCAACAGAAACTTATCGCAGGCCAGATATAGCTCATGTGTACTTCAAGGGTTACATGAAGCTGGTTTCCTATGTATTGGAGCTTGTACGTCACAATTATCTAACTTGCCTCTTTGTATGCAGCAGTTTCCGTCTCAATACTAAAGTGGTATGGATGTTTTAATCAAGAACTTATTTCAAACAACAGTGCAAAGACCCAGTCAGACAGGTCGAATCTAACCAACGTATTTTATAGGATGTCTTATAAGAATCTCAACTGCCATTGTGCTTGGTGGAATCAATAGAGTAGGAAAAACAAGCCAGTGAGCCACAACTGGAAAAAAGGACGTGTGTGTTTGGTTACAAACTGAGCCATTAAACCTCATCTAACCAACTATAAGAATCTCAAGTATGTCTTCCTCCTTCAGATCCGTTGTTTTTCTGTGATTTGTAAAATTTAACATCCAGACAACCGTCAATGTGTCTTTTGTATATATGTTGTTCTTGAGATAACGTCAAAGCGGGCAATTACCTTGCACTCTAGTGCAAAGCACTATATCTTCTCCTTTATACTAAGTAGTAGATAGAACTGAGAACTAACGCTAACTGATACTATCTGGGACACATGGGAAATCTTCATATTATGGTCCTGTTTATTGTTAATCTCATGGGTTTTTTCGACCTGTTCTTTGAAAAATATATTAATCAATTCCCTCCATGTTCTCAAAGAAACAAAATCGACCATCCTGATCGTAATAAACATTCCCAAAGAGACTGTATTGTCAGATTAGCTTGTAATTTCCTTAATGCTTCGGGCCAACTTGATTCACATTTTTCAGATCGAATTTTCTAAATGAAAGAGGACAGAATTTTGAAAGAAAATACAGAGCACTGGGAAACACGACAGAAAAGTAATGAGGTATACACCCTCTACTCTTGAACAGAACGAAATTTGAGTCTGAAGCATGGGCGAAAAACAGTGGCGTGGAGCTTTACATAAGAAGCGTGATGGAAATTTTCGAAAATCACTACTATATTTGTTGCACATAATTTCTCAAAAAGTATTCGGTAAACTCACCAAGTACCATATGACACCTTCTATTAGAATAAAAGGGCAATTTGAGTCACCCAAATTTGTATTATAGCATTCTCCCTACAGCAATTTATGTATAATTCTTTTTTCCCATGTGACAAAAACGTTTGTTACTGAATTGTGAAATCTGTACAAGATAACTGATAAGTGTTCCATAATATTCACAATTCATTTCTTCAACATCATAAACGACGCTAGTATGTCAAAAGTTGCATCGACTGCATAAACCTTATTTATTATGTTTCGAACGTTCTACCTCACAACCATTCACTCATTGCAGATTATCCTCTCAGCTTCTACCCCCCCCCCCCATTTCTTCAAAAATGGGTTCTTATTTCCAACTTCTGTTCAATAGCTGAAGTGAGCTTACTCAGTCAGATTCTTTTTTATTCCTTGTACACGGTGCAAGGAATCTACGCAGTCAAGCTGGAGAGCATGTGAGTGTGCGTGTGTCTATGTTTGTGACGCTAAGCTTGTAAACACAATAGCTCAAGATTGGAATGAAGTATGTTTTTCTAACCCATATCGAGAAGAAGGACTCGCTTCTTTTGGTGAAGGTTAAAAGAGATCTGAGGTCACCGGAGGTCAAAAACGAAAGCCCCTAAGACAATTTCTCAATAGTAGAATTATAAATACTTTTCATAGTTGGAACATAAAGTGTAAATGTTCAGAAATGGTACCCTATCGTTTCTAGTGGATGTGGTATCAACGGTCAACCGAGGTCACTAAAGGCAAAACTAACAAAAAAAAAAAAAAACTAGCTAACTACGTTTGACATGATGTCTCAAGAAGGTTTCCAGTGAGGGTAATCGTACCTAACATGTGCATACCCCGTGCGGAGTACAAATACCAAATTTTGGTGGTCAGATGATTGTGGAATGAGCTCGAGAAGCTTCTTACTTAATGGAGGTCAAAAGTCACTTGCCAGTCATTGTTGTGAAAAATCGTAAACATGATAATTCAAGAGGGATAACTTTGAATTTCACACACAGCATGTAGAAGCTCCCATTTAAGTTAAGAACCCATGGTGTTCAGGGGAGGTCAGAGGTCGTTTGAGATTTGAGGCCACCAGAAGTAAAACGGTGTGAATCTGATAAGCTGAATATATCTCCAAAACCACAAATAGTACTTTAAGGTATTTCATTCTGCCACTCACCGCCTAGCATTACCCGGCTTCACCCTCCACCGCCCAGCACCGGGCAGAGAGAATCAACTTAACAACAATCTTCTTTAGGCAAGTAATCATGAAGAACGGTCTGTTTTTGGCATCAATGTATGTGGGCAATTTTATCCTGTATTTTGAAATGAAGTTTTCTTTCATAAGACCAGGGAGTTGTAACCAGTTATTAGAATGACGGGTGACTTCTCCTGACATTAAAGCGTTTTCTTGTAATAGATGCTATTTTTTTGAATACCTCAGTATGCTTCTTGCATCTCTACTGGACCACACTTCGAAGAAATTGCAGTTCATGAGGAAGGAATTGAAACTAAACCAGCCAAATGACAAATCTTGGGGTGGTGTTTTGGCTGGGCATAGTAAATACTTTGCAATCGAAAGGTTTGAAGATCACATTGTGGCATTGGGACCGAATTGTTACTATTTATTATGCAATACTGTTCTAAATGGTTGTTAGGGCAGGGACTGGCAGGGAATTGCTATTTGCCAAATAGTAGCTCCCAGGTTAAGGGGTTTCAGATTGGAAATGTGAAAGTTTCCTGATTATTTGGTAACAACCCTCTGCAGAAATTAGTCTAGTGCTGTTTGCAGTGCTTCAGTTGAGCAAAGGTGCAAGGTAAGGGCCATCCACGTTCTAAAAGAGAGGGAAAAGACAGAGAGAAAATCCAGTCTGTAGGATGGTGATGTTAGAACGTGGTCTCTGGTGCAAGATTGCTGAAAGGAAGACTGTATCGAAAACTGAATGCATTCTCTTCGGCGTTCATCCAAGGACCCTTTTTAAGATAGACCTAGAGTTACATCTTAACTTTACATTGCTCCATCATCCATGTAAAATAGTGAAAAAGAACATGTGTAATCCAGAGACTTCAAGGTCTAATCGAGTTTAGTGTTTAACTTTGAAGTACTTTATGTTGTTCCTGTCATATCCAATATGCACATGCCCTGACTCATCTAGTACATGTAAAGTTTGATTTACCGTCAAACTGTCAAACAAAAGCTAAAGTTTTAGATGAGAAAAGATCGATTCTCTTCCCTAATGAGATGTTAAGAGGTATTTCTTAGCTTTCTAATACCAGCAAGTCTGTTTTTGTTCTTCTGGAAAGTTCACACGATGAAAGAAATACGAACATATAGTTCAGTTACCTTCATTTCCAAAACACGAGAACGACTACCAAGCATAGCTGATCTGGACATTTTTTTCTTCTGGGTTTAATCCTTTTTACCCGAGTAAAAATTAAAATCTTTTCTCGTCCAAGTTTTTCCAATAACCTGTCTAAGAGACTGACTTGGCCCCAGCTCCACGAGGCTGCAACCTCCCCTTCTTGGCTTTTTACATCCATGGTCATGTAGAAAATTGAACTTTTTGATAATGGGTGCTTATTTTTGAAGAGGTAAACCACAGGCAAACGAGGCGAGGCTCTGTAAGTCGTTGCAGCACTAGCGGATTAAGGGCGGGGCAACAGGGGCACGTGCCCCGGGCCCAGAGTTCTGGAAAAACCAATTCCTGGGGCATGGTTAGGAAGAAATTTGTTGACTTTGTCATGCAATACAGGTCTTTCTCGGCCAAAAACGGCTGAGCCTCCTAGGAAAAGTAACGCACACGACCATACATTTCTTGTAGTATCTAGTATCCAACTTGAGAGCTAACGGAAGGAGTTCAAAAACTAGGACGAAGCAACCATGAATTGTTTCTGTTCGTACTTAAAGCACATCTCATTTTTGTGTCAACTTTATGTCTGATGAGTCAATGGTAACCTGGTAAGTCTAAAAAAAGAAAAGAAAGATCGATATATCTCAATGATATTCCAGCGACCTATCGAAGGAACACATGATTTATGGATCATCACTTACAGTGGTCGATAAGTCATGAATCTATATGTGTTCGTTCTGCCATATTGCTTCTTTTACGGTATGATCAGACATGAAAGGGGTGCACTGGCAAATGCTTTATAGAGATATTGTAAGTGGTCAAAATCATCATTCAAAGTTGGAATTCTGAAATGAAGCAATGAACCAAAAACTAATATGAAGCTTTGCGAAGTTGCTTTGTACTAAAGAAATGTTCCGCGGGGCCGTATAAAATCTTGTAACAAAACGTTAAATTGTGTTTTTATTGGCCCCTGAAAGCTTCATTTATCATTTCTATGAAAAAGAAAAAAAACAGAGATGTTAGCTGACAGCAGCCCGTAAGTGCTGAAAGGGGCGAGGTAGCTGAGGGTGACTTGTGTAAGGGGTGAGATGCCGATATCTACAAATATATTTTAAGGCAACAGTAACTTTTGGTCTTAAATATCTTAATATGTGAAAAAAATTCAAGGAAGCGCCGCTGAATAGCCCTGTTTCCTGAGGGTTTGATTGAACATCCACCCACAAAAATATCCTTCTAAGAAACTGACTAAATTGTCATGCTTGTCACTCATGGCCATTGCAATTAGTTAATATGTTCATTTTAAATGCCTTCACAATGTCCATCTTCCTGTCGTCTCTTCCATGAATTTCTAAACATTTATCGACTTAACCAGAAAAAAATGAATCCCTCTAAAAACACCTGTTGCTTGGCCATCGTCAAATATTTGTCCACAAATTATCATTATTTGACCACTGACTATAACACCGTACACCGTGGACGGAACAGCGCCAACAGCAGATACGTCTTACATAAATTAATATGATGTTTATTAGTGTCCGAAAAAAGCCTAAAATAAGTTGCAATATTACGGTTACAGACAAGTTTTAATAACAAACTAAACAGTTGTGAATCTGATTGAAACTGAAGTTTATTTGACAACACTGAAGCGGGAATTTGATGTCATCTACTGACCTAGTCTCGATGCACTGTTTCAAAGATTAATCAGTTCTCTACCCCTCTTGGTCGAATGTACTGTATATTGAGAAAGGGTCGTAACCACCGCCGTGAACCAAACATACGGCGTTCAACGCCACTCACATCGGCAACCTTGATAGTTTACCCAACGAGTTAAGTTTGCATACAGTATAGGCTATTTCTGTAACAGGCGTATGAATAAACCTTTCTGTTTGTAGTAATGCAGTTTTATGCTTAAAAAACTTGAGGACACTATATGGTGAAAATAAAGTCCGGAAAAGTGTACTTCTTGTGCGATTCACAGTTCGGGGAATCTTTCATGGAAGCGATGGATTCCATTTTAAAGGGAATGCGGTCACCTTAACCAGAAGAAATATACAGCGTCCATCCACGAATGGCATTTTTGGATCATGTGACAATATTTTTGAAACAGAATTGTCTTAGAGAACAAGTCATTGTTTTACCTTTTGTATGTAACAGTTATGTTCAAAAGCATCTCCAGAGGTACTTGTAAGGCAAATAAGAGAATATTTGCTAGAGTTTGTTGATTCATCAAAGCATTTTGAGGTGACTGACTAAAGATACATTCTAACCGGAAAATCTGATATGGTTGAATGTAATAGACTCATTCAGTTTTTACCAACAAATTCCGTCACCGCTGGACGTCAACAGAGTTAGTAAGGCGCGCTTACACTGTCGTCACAATGAAAGGTAGATTCCAATTCGCTTACTTTCTGCGTGCAAACGTTTACAGCACCTAACATACACGCATTTCTTCTTGCGCATGCTCTATGCCAACCAGTGCTAACCAGTGACGTAAGCATGAACACCCTAATAGATGGTCATATCATGGCGTAATTTGACAATAGATTTTAATTTACGATACCACTTCATTCAGATTAAATACAGTAAATCCTTTCTCGATTTTAACCACCCTTTCTGTTGCTTCGATACTGCAGTGAAGTATCAATCTGCAATAAAGGTCTCAAATGCTTATGAAAAAGGTGCCGGAAATGTTTGACGTCATCATTGTGTAAATAGAGCGTCAGTGGCAATTAAAGAAGACTGCACATTTGGCTTTAAGTAGCATAACGCATTCCGCAGTACAATGTGCACTCTGAAGTGTACATAATATGTGTATGTAAACACTGTACACAGGGGTATGATTGCATATAAAGCATTTTACGCATTATAAAGCAATAATTTCTAGGGCTTTTATCAAGGACGATGAGGAGGAAATTTGACAAAATTGAAGGACTCTGATGTTGTTATTGTCTAACTCAAGTCGCTGTTTTTTAATGTTGAAAATTTAAAACGCTCCATCGTGCAAATTTTACAAAGACATGATGGTTAAGAGCATTATTTAGACACAAAGACACGTGAGCAGTGCTGCACATGTATAAAGTACTATCAGGTTGCAGGAAAGGATTCGGTTAAAGAACAACGACATACTTCAGAACTTCACACGCCCAACCTATTGGGGGTAAGTCGTTGAGATGCATGGGGTTTGACAGGGTAGAATCTCCTTCCAAGATCTGTGAACATGTTGCAACTCCTTTTTTGATGTAAAACATTAAAAACGTTAAAACAGTCGCATTTCATATCACAATCTTTCAAATATTAAACATGATTTTACAAGACAATTAATGGTTTTGTACTTATGTTATGAATAAACATTAACTTCATATGCAAATTTGTATAGTGGAAAGAAGGTCTCATGAGAAATGCGTTATGCTATCCTATGTTTATCACAGATGTAATGATGGCATGCCCTGATGTGTTTAATTTGGAAGTAACTGTTAACAACTCTGAAAATATCCATATTAATCATCAAACTAAAATCTAGCTTGTAGTTAATTAGTCAGATAATTTACAACGAATAAACAAAAGAAAAACGGACACTCTGCAGCAATCCACGTCATAATTTTTGCATAGCTAATGAGAAACCTCAGAAATGGTAAAACTTTGAAGAGATATGTCTTGGAAATTATAACCGGTACTGAAATGGATATTTGCTCATAGGGATCGAAATCTACCATTGTTTATCAAAGCAACTGTTTTGGCTACATGTCCACATACCTTCAATGAACTACTTATCACAATCAGTTGCCTGTGTGAACCCATGAAAAGTTCACAGGGTAAAAATAGGACTTGTATATGCAAAGGATGAAAATTCACCAACAGGGCCACCACTGAGGTCAAACATCAGTAGGAAAACGACAAATGTGAGATGCATAGCACTGAAGAAGCAAACTCAAAAGATAGATGATCAGCTCCAGCCTCAGTGTCAAGCACTAAATCAAGGCATTTCCAAGGTCAAGCCATTCTCACATTTGCAATCTTAATACAAAATTGTTTTCAAATTTGTTACATCACCTAAATGGTGCTAAAATTCACACGTGGAAAACGTTATTCATTTTTATACACAACTAATCGAAGGAAAGGTTAAATAATAAATATTAAACCTGCTAATTCCTTAAATCCTTTTAAGTTAATCAAAATCTTCCAGTTCATCCTCTTAATCTTGTTGGAAAATACAAAGCCACACTGTTTGAAGACTTCCATCGTATTGATACGCCAAAGGTTGGTCATCAATGAAGCTATTCCGTAGTAGCTCCATGAACCAACCAAGCAGCAAGGCAATATGAGCAATTACTCACCAAGTAAGAGCCAACCAGGCAGCCAATTACTTTATTTCCGATGTTAATGACCAAGTCGTTTATTAGGTACGTATATAACCAGTGCACATTTTCTTGCAAAGCCTACCACTACTTTGATCTTACTCCGGCTTTCAGGTACCCCACAGATGAAGTTACACATGTCAAGTAGTCCGTATCCCAGGCATAAGTTTTCCCCAGCTGTCTACGGTCCTATGATTAATCCTGTTCCACCTTAGAATTGCAGTGTCAGTACAGACCTTATGTATGTAATGGAGGCAAGCGCGTATCACTTCAACTTACACTAACAAATGCAGACAGCTGATTTTGTTCACCGGTCGGAAACGCGAGTTAGTCTATTAGGCGAGCATGCGAAGTCTACGTCGTGCATACAGTGTTCTACTTTGTTTACCATCCAAAATAACGTCGCATGACTCCAACTTTCTTTGGAGAAGTGGGAGAAGTAACCTTAAGATCTAGAAGAGACACTTTCCCAGCGTTTATAGGTTGTGTATGACTATAACTTGATTACGCAAGAATGCTTCATTTCTCTTCAGCGTGATAAGCCGTTTCAGTTTGAACATTATGATAAAATAATGAGTATATTCTTACCTTTCATGGCAAGGTCCTTGGTTAATGTTAACATCACGTGGCCAGTCAATGTTTCACCTGAGTGATAAACTTCCAAGGAATCATCGAGGAAAATATCAAATTCTTTGATGGCCCCCATCTTCCACATCACTGAGAGCAATCCAGTAAAAATAAGATGACGATTCCTGGACGAATAAGGCAAGGGCGCTATTTATTTACATGTTGGCACATATAGCCCTTTCACATAACCTGCACGCAATAGTATTACCTGGAAGATATAGAGAAGGCATAAAGTCAACCATTATTGTAATCAGATGCAAAAATTTTCTAACACAAACGACATGCCATAAATAAAGTCAATTCTGGCCTTAAAGCGAAATTTGAAATAGTGAGAACCAACTAGTACGTAAGATACTTCGTCAATATGGCATAATGGATTACAACTTCGAGTTGGGTTGTTTTAAACTTTAAATTTTACCGAGAATTTGCGAACTTACACTTAATCTTGCTTGATCTTGAATAATTGAGCCGATACACTATCGAGGTTACAGATTATTCATTAGCAGAGATAATACTAGTATGAAACCGCACTGACTTTACACATGTATGAAGAAAAGGAAAGCACAACACCAGCAAAAGGATACTAAATAAATATATACTTATCTACCTTATATTCACTAAAATATTCATTCAACGGAATCAATTTAACTAAGGAATGTGTACCTGAATTAATCGTTTCTTTGTCTATTTTGAAGAATTTGGCTACGTTGAAACTGATTTTTTACAAATTATTGTTCTGCTTTAGACCACAATTGTTTCTTGAAAACGGTTTTACCATTTTGAGTGTCACTAGCCAATAACAGCTTCAGTCCAGTCTGGTTGCTGTTAAAAATCTCATCCAAAGAACAAGCTTTAAAATGGCAATAAAAATGTAGAATTTAATAATGTCTACAGGTACTTAAAGTAAAGCTTACTGATAGATCTCCTGTCTTTTGAAGGTAGTATGCTCTTTTGCTAGGGGTTAGCATAAAATATTGAACCGACGATATTTAAGTTTTGTTAAGTAGGGTAATTTACCCAATGATATACATATGATGCCCTTCGTCCACGTCCGTGTTTGTTTGCATGTGTGTGCATCTCTCTCTGTGTTGATGACGCTTCGCTTGTTAACACGATATCCCAAGATAGAAGAGGTGAATACTTTTCATACCTGGTATATAGATGAGCAATATTGTGAGAAAATGTCTAGTGTTTATGGTGGAGATCAAACGTCACCTGAGGTGAAAATACGAAACCTTGTGAACTGTTTGTAAATGCGATATCTCAAGAAGGCCATCCCATACTTGGCTTAAAGATTTATGGTGTTGAGTACAAAAAATCCCTATATTTGGTGGAAGTCAAAGGTGAAACGATGAAAACTTTGTGAAGACAACATCTCATGAAGTGTACTAGTACCCGCAGGGGAACCCAAAGACAGCATTTAAATGCTCGGCATTGAGCTTAAGAAGCCTAATGTGTCTCTTGTTTGTGGCAGGTCATTTAAAGTCACCGGAATTAAAATGTGACAAACGCATGGTCACGTCATCTTCAAAAGGATAAACTTGAGGATTTCATAATTAGCATATGGATGTTCTACATGAAGTTCAGACGCTCATCTTGTTGGTGGAGGTAAAGGGTATTTTGGGTCACCGGGAGTCAAACTGTGAAAACTTCGTAAGAACATTATCTCAAGAAGTGTAGTTTTTAAGGATCTCTTACTTAACATCTAGATACCCCTAATTGCGTTTAAGAAGACTATCGTCTTTGTTGGATTGCAAATCCTTTGTGAGGTCACCAGAGGTCAAATTTTGACAAATCTTTGTTAATTAGCACGATATCTCTAGAAGGATCACAGTGTACTGCTGAGTATACAACTGTCGATAATGAGTGTAATGTGCGATGTCTGCAATGTAAATGTGGGTTTCTATCGTACATCACATTTTACTGATATGAGCAAGGAGCAAGTCAACATTGACAAACGAAGAGAAGCTCATACCTGAAGGTGTAGTTTCAGCTTGTGTCAATCAAAGTGCAGCTGCTAGTCAACAGTGAAAATAGACACCTCCATGTGATGCAAGAGAAGCAAGTAAAATATAGGGTATTTTGGAGAACATTTTTACAACATAAAAACTTGTTGTGCAATCAGCGTTTACAAACAAACGAAGTGGAACCAACTTTCTATACCTCAGAAAATGACACAAACTATCGGATAGGAGTTTCACCCTTGAGTTACTTTTGTGACTCGAGGTAATATCTGTGTGAAACTTCAGGACAACTTTACCCAACCTCACCCTCAATTGTGGTATTATTTTGTGTGATATGTAAATGATGAAATATGTCTTTAGATCGAATAACACCATTAACAATAATGACTTATGCCTCTCCCATCACTTTGCTTTAAAAAAAAACAATTCTCTCTACCGGCTCACATGTGATATGTTCAATTTACTAAGGTCCCAGTTTCACTACAATAATGACAAGAACAAATAAATTTACTTGACCGTAACGTTTTGTAAAGTGGATCTATTACATTTGCGTAAGTCGTATCTCGTGTTTTGAACCGACATCAAGTGACGGTGACAATCTTGTTAATTCTCGACAATTTATTCCTGCACTCCATACCCTTTTGTTCTGACTTTCTTAATAGCAACTCAATTTATCTTCCTTGACGTCGATTACCAGGTTTCTTTTACTTTTCATTATGTTGTAAAACCAGCGGAATTGCTTAATGTCGGCCAAAAACGTTACGGTTCAAGCTAGGTCAGGAAAAGCCTGATGTAATGACACCATAACAGACTACAAGTCATC
Organism: Holothuria glaberrima; assembly: GCA_009936505.3. NCBI lineage: Eukaryota > Metazoa > Echinodermata > Holothuroidea > Aspidochirotida > Holothuriidae > Holothuria > Holothuria glaberrima. The sequence continues at coordinate 13,662 of WURT03646918.1, read as the reverse complement.
ATTTTTTGCAAATGGTGGCACCCTGTCATTGCAATAAATAGCTATATCTCTAGAACGGAAGAAGCAACAAAAAAGCTGTTTGCTGCTACTTATTTATAACTTGTTGCTTTATCATATGTACCTACTTAGAGAGCAATATTTCTTTTCCCTTTAAGTAGCACACCTTCTGGAGAAGATAAAGAGTAGGGAAGGGGGTAAAAGTGTCGAAACAGGGAAAGGGCATTGAAAACATGTGCCCATTTATGAGAAGATAAAACGTCCACTTTTGAAGAGGAACTTTTTGATAAATACAAATTTAATTCCTTAAATGCCTTTGAGATTCGTACTACGGCTTCGTGTAAACTCTTTAGAGGATCACATATCTTTTGGGGTACACCATCCTTCAAATGAACTATTATAGATCACAGTGTGCGTACGGTAAATCCATTCCATATGAGACAAACTGGAAGGTAAAATCAATCTGAAAACTGCTACAAAGTTTAGTAGACATTGAATCCTCCTTTAAAGTACGCTCTTGTTTTGAATTCAGTGTCAGTAAAGAAATAAACACCCTAATGCCGTATCCCTTACTGCTGAAAAGTTCAGAAGGCCCAAGTTAAGAAAATGAAAATCGAAAACAGCATATAAGGGTTCGTAGTATCGATGGCAAACTAAACAAATTCTATTCAGGAGCAGGGTCAACCTTTTCATAAAGGAGGAGGCTGCATCCTTGGATGTTTCATTTGGGGGGACTTAAGGGGCGAAACATTTGAGTGAAGAGGTTTTCGCAAGGGGCTTGTAACTTAACCATGGCCATACTGCGGCCATAATTAGCTTACCATTCGTCAAAGCATCTACAAAGATGTGAAGGCTGAAAGTTGATCACATGCAAGTTAACGTGTTAGTCAATGGGAAACAATAATGGCTCATCTAAAGATATATTTGGCCTTTGACTAGTTCAAGGCCTTGACCCCGAGGCAGTTCAAGTCACTTTTTCGATTCCCACTTTAACAGAATCTTAGATCATTTGCATAACACTCACAACAATGGCATTAAAGAAATGCATGGAATGTCTTCCAAGATAATGATTTTTATGGATAATTCTAACCTTATAATTTTATAAATAGAATGTTTTTTGCATTACGGGCATAAAAATTATTTCTTGCATTGCAGTTTCTAACTACCTGTAAATAGCTCTACATAAAGAAAACCATTTCCTGGCTCATATTACCCGTATACTCTGGTCAAAATATGTCGATTGTGTGGTTCAATAAATGAGATAATTAAAATCTTGTGATTGGTAACATAATCTTGATAAAATTATCTACTAGAGACTAAGTGGTTATTAAATGTGGTTGTTAATGTGTAACCACGATCCTTCTTATATTAGAGCGCTTCTGTAGTAAAGTATGTAGTTTCTTGCCACATTTTACTAAACTTCTCCAAACAAAACAGAGTTTTAAAGAAGAAAAGACATTTTAGACATTTCATTTCCTTTTGATTGCTGTAACCGGAAGATTACGGTTACTTGTTTCCTTATTTTTTCTATCTTGATCTCGTATATAGTACAAACATTGCTGCTGTTTTAACATCTTATTTACAAAGTTACGTGGTCGCCACTTCTTCTTAGTCTATTCAGCTACATTACATTGCTGACAGCCAGGTGTGACGAGCTCATTAAAATCATCGGTCGTTTGTTCAGGACGACGGCTCTTAGAATTCATTATACGCTGACAACGGAAAGCAATAGTAGTGAATTTGTACATTAAGTTATAAGTCAAAACGACCGACGAGCTACAGAGGCCATTAACTGAAGAATAATTGACGTTGCAGTAAGTACTTACAGGTATTTTTCGGAGCAAATCCATCGCAAAGCTGCAATAATCTCACGATGATGATTATTTTGGTTTGGGGCGCCAACGGAGAAAAGATAAACTTAAAATACTTTTTTACACGACATGCGGCAGGAAATTTGTGATGAACGCTAATTTATGGAACCGATGGATACAAATATTTACAGCAAAACCTTGAATTTAAAGATTGCAAACAACTCGTCTTATTCAGTCTTAGAGCACACACAGTAGAGAACAGTTTCAAAGGTAAGATATTGTGGTCAATAACAAGCTTTCCATTTCCAAGAGTAAGGAAGACCTTGCAGAAGATCCCTTCCTAATTCATGGTAGGGAAGGGTCACTCTTCAATCAATAATTTATAAAAAAATTCATACTAGACGAACGGGAATATCTGTTTCCCTCCCTCCATTTGTTTATACCCCTCTACAGACCAGCCTATCTGCCTGTAAATCGCCTTAAATTGGTTCGTGTTCTGAATAACTTATTTCCAGTTACAAAGACATCAAAACACAAAGTTTACGCGCCATAGAAGCTAGTGAAAATTACAAGATAATTTATTTTATTTTTTGGAAGCTATATAATTAAAAATGTTTTCTTCTCCATCAGTCGGTTTAGTACTTTTCTGCACAGACTACGTTTGTTACCGTCTGTAGCCAGAAAGAAATGTTGCTTCGTTAGTAGCGGAAAATACGATGCGAACTTCTCTTTAGGGGCATATGAAACTGGCATCACTAAGAAGTATATGAAAAGGGAGAATATCTCACCAAAGTAAGGAAAGCAGTTGTCAGAGAACTTCCTGGAGATTTGAGACCACCATTAAACGTTTGGAAAAGACTAGTCTGATAACCCATTTTCTTTGTAAGTAATTGATGTATACGTGTAATTCTCCTTTAAAATACGATCATTATTCTTACAAAATTTTCATACAGGCTACATACAGTAGTTACAAAAGGGCGATCTTTTGCAACTCGATATCTTATGGGGGTGCTTGAAGCACCTTTTTTGTTTTTATTTTCTTTAACCATCGAACATCTTGCTGTATTGATTGCGCTTTTCCGAATACAATAAAAAAAATACCGGAAGATGACCAGTTGATCATTTCTTTCGAACAGTTTTGTGTCAGTCACTTACCTACATCGGTCTCAGCTGTATTGTATGTCCAATATGGAGAACTCAGGTAAGCAGAAGAGTTCACAATTGTTAGGAAGCAGGGTTCTTCATGTTATACAATTATCGATCACAATATGGTAGTAAAATGTATTTCAGAGTTAGTCTTCTATAATGCCCAAAGATCCATCTTAGCCAATAGTGGGTGTGAAGGGAAGGGGGTTATGAAAGACCGTTATCGTGACAGAATGACAGTAACTGCCGCATTCTTCCTAATCAAGTTTCCAAACTTCGACTTAATCAGTTCTGTGACTAAATAAATCTTACCGCAGGTGGCATCCTTCATCCCTTCAGGTCCTTTTCTACAGTATCTCATCTCGATATATGTAATGTATAGTTCTCATTGCAACAATATGATAGCTTGCATTGATCGTGATTATTCCTATTCCTTCATATTTTACAAAACGTCTGCTAATTAGTTGTTATCTTTTTTCCGATTTACGCGACAAGCGGAAAGACCTGACGCCTACCAAATAATTATCTTACACGTTATTAACATAAGTTATCAAAGCACTATTCCCATATCACAGTCAATTAGTTCAGTGCAAAAATGCCCCTGGGAATATGTCATGAATTTTGTGACGGCATCTCTCTTTCAATATGTTCCTCATTTGTATTCGGTATAATGGTAAAACAGATCAGCATCCTCGTTCATTGTTCGCTATGATATTAAACACCAGGTATATTATATGACCATATTAAAATAGTGTCTTAATTTAGAACAGCCAACCGGAATAGGTATTCCATGGCGCCAAGTGCCAAAGTGCTTCCATGCAAATAAACGAAGCCCAAGAAATGGAAAGAAAATAGAAAGATTCGGACATGTAAAAGAAAAGACATTTTTCCAAGACAGATAACTAGATTTGGTTCAATCAATTCAACTGATTTCTATCATTTATACCAAGATAAGACTTCCTGTTTACTTGTAACTTGGTCATGCCGACATTCACAGTCTCATTACGAGAGCATGACTCCACAAAGTTTCAACAAAGGAGAAATCCAACCCAAAATTTATTAAATGGGTTAATTCAATTACTTCTAATCAATTTAAAGGCAACATAATACAAACGGCAGTGGTTTACCATAAACTATTTACAAAAATGGTATTACACAAATATACGAGATCACTTTAAACTCATACTGCTTTTAATGTAAAATGTGAGGATGTATTTCAAATGCTTTCTGACGTCATTTCCGGGCCAGAACCGGATATCCCAACTGACACCAATATGATCGTACGAAGAAATTTTGCAGCATGGTAAAAACAGGCCAAGTACAGCATAATCATCGGTTATCATTTAGAGTACAAGGAAAATATTGCCAAAAGTGCTTCCCATATTGATGGACATGACAATCAAGTTGCATCTAAACAATTGTCTCGCATTTTCAATAACTCATAATCTTAAATATCTACGTGATAAGATGTTACTGAGAAAATTTCGGGGTGGGATGGAGAACTGCTTCTGCTGCCTAAGCCTTCCTCGTCATGTAAGACCAAGTACATCAACAATTACACCAAATGTTCTTGAGAACTCGTGACCCAGTGAAGAGAACCTTGTTTAATTAAGTGAAGTATATATAAGAAATCAACTGCAACAGTCTGGAAAATCTAAGATTACGTGCAGGCGAATAAGGAATATTTCATACGCACGGGTCTATGAATGCAGAATAAGGAATATAATACATGGCAATAAAAGCTTAAATTCAACAATTAAAAAGATCACTTTCCAGAATTTTCTCAAGAAGATGGAAAACAGTTTCCGATCTGAGGAGTTTCGGATACTACTCAAGTATTAGACAACACCTTTCCACATCACTTTCCTAAAAGTACATGTGTTTTCTATTCAACCCATTGGACATTAAAAATCTGATCGCCAGTGATTTGTTACTCATATTCATACACCTCATTGAAACCAAATGTCCAAGCAATGTTAAATTTTAAGATAACATATCATAGAAAAGAAATGAACAAATGCAGTTTAAGGAACACCTCCGGTTTTAGAAGTATAAGCAATGAAACCAACCTTAGAATAATGGGTAGTATTAAAACAGAAATTTTAAGGGAAATTCTTAAGAAAATGGGATTGAAAGTATGATACTAAAACTATAAACTTGGCAGTGAAACCGTGACTTCAATTTTCAGGTAGTCACAGTATTATATTAAAATTTACTAATTTCTCTTTACCAAAATAGCAATCTCTGCTACATGAAACAATGAACACTGAAAAACCCTGAATTGTTATCATTGTATCTCATAGGATCACAACTTACCGTATTCTGTAAAATCATCCTTGCAATCCAATCTTTTACGGATACTTGTTATTCTAGACCCCTCTATAGAATTGAGTTAAAGTATTTCATGTATACCATTAACGTATAGAGTGGGCACATACCGCTCTAACATATATTCCAAAACATGAACATTTCTTATTTCCAAAGTCTTCAAAAAAGTTCAAATGAATAATATCCAACATGCGTGGCGTGGTAGAGAGATTCTATAACCGCAGACGAATGTCGTCTCTCTATTTAACCGATACAATTCTGAAATGAATTTAATTCCAGGCGGGTGTATAGTTCTGTCATTTTTAATATGCTAGTGTGGTATTCTACCGCATACACTGGAACAGCGTTTTCTCCCAACTTTAATACAGTCAATCTCGACCAGTTTCGTACAAGGCTAAGAATCAATACAACAGTCAACCAGAGTGTGTTTATTTGTTAACAAGAGAGCCGGCTGGTGTATCATTCACAGCACAAAAGACTACCATCTACCAAAGATAAGAATAGATCCGAGGAACGAACATTGTAATAAACCCTCGACTTGATAGATGGTCAGAAAAAAGTGATTTTTGATGAGCAAATTTTGTGCGTTGAATCAATCAGTCTCTTAGATTCTGTAAACAATTAGTGACTTTGATTGGCAAGATGGTTTCAATGTACTTCATATTGTCCTTACAAACGGTCCAAATTTTTCAAACTGGCTCTTAGTAGTCGCTAATTTGGGGGTCATTAGAGAGTGCGCTGAACACTTACGGAGATTACTTATGAGTATTTTTGGAAGATGAATTTAACTGGCTTGTTAATGAAATTTTCCTTGATTTGCACTAGAGGGAAAATTTGAATGTCCTCGGCAAAAAGGAAAAAATAGAAAGTGTCGAATGGAGAAAGGAGAGGAAGGACAGACATATATGCAATGAATAAAATTTAGGGTTGGAGTTGAAGGGAAATAAAATGCTTTTGTCATTTTAAGTGAACTTTGTGCTACAAAGTGAAACTATGGTAAAGTAGCCTAGCAATGTTTACTTTAAGTAACAAGGGAGTATATTGTGTCCCTATTTATTTGCAAACATACTTCACAACAAAATTAGAATAAACTATATTATGGAGAACTCATGGTACCTTGTGTTTTAGCGTGAACCATATAGCGAAAATTTTCCACACTTATCGGAGATTTAGAAGCTTATTTCACAACATCTTTCTTTTAATAAAAACAGCTTTGTGAAAACCTGCAGAAAGAATTTGAATTCCTTTTTCCTAGCGACAAAGCATATACATTCCTACAACTTTAAAGCTATTAAGAAGTAAAACTATGCAATAATGCAGGACATTGCTACGAAATTTTGTGTTATTTCTAAGCTTTGGGGCAATATTTTGTGATTTTCATGCATCTAACAACCTGATATGTTGGACAAATGGATATTAGGGAAACAACGATCACCTTCTTTTATCGACATTTAATTGTCTTGTGTTCATTCGCAAAGTAATTAACCTTCCCTTCACAAATCGTCTGATTTTAATTATAGTTTGCTGTTTTCATTAGAAGAATCCGACAAAGGTATGTGATTAAATATAACTTTTCTCCAAACCATATGTCCTCTCATCATGTTACCCGCATTTTGTGTTTTGCTAGCCTCTAATTTCTTTAAAGGATTTTGTCTAGATTTTAAGTCCTTGTAATAAAAAAACAAAAATTAACACTAACTATTTTCTTGACAAAATCCTCTAAAAAACTTCTCTTACCATGTTTTTATGTCACTTGAGGCAAGAAATTATTCAAACGTCTTATTAAAAATTTCTGTTGACTGATTTGAAATCATGCCTATTCTTTGAATTCTTCCTAAGTAAGCCTTCCATCGTAAAGGTTAGGAACTAATCATTTTTAAGCTTCGAACTGACAAAAGCTGATTTGAGTTAACCCAAACAAGGCGCGAAAGGGATTTTAATTATACTTTTCGACTCCAGCTTGCTGTTAGACTCAATATTATTTATTTAGTATTCATCCAGCAACTGTTTCTCTGAATATGTTATTCTGTATGTGGTCCCTACGTAAGCTTGCCCGAAAAGACTTACATACTGGCAATAAAACATGTAAAGTATTGTCTTATGGCCTGAATTATGAATATTCATACCAGTTGAGCTAATCTAATGCAAACTGAGTGCATAATTTCTATTCTAGACTAAAAACGTATTTAATCATGGTTTTGATGAGTGTTATGGAAAGAAAAGATATCAGACTTGGATATAGATGAAAGGGAAAAAGTTGTAAACGATCCGGAAACCAGCATGAGTATAAGATGAGTGCGAGTACCGAAGGGCTGTAGTGGGTATGGTATTGGTGAGGGAGTTAGGTCAGGCTAGGTTATAGGGTTCGTAAATATTTTTTCAGGGGATGGCTAGGTTATAGGGTTCGTAAATATTTTTTCAGGGGATTGAGTTGTCTTGAGAATTTTGAGAATAATATATATTGCCGGAAAAAATTCCTCGAGTTTGTCCAGAACTCTGTCCGAAAGATGGTTGGTATGCTTAATGGTTAGGGTGTACTATGGTATGGTCTTGTGGTTAAGATCAAGATATTGCTCATGTTTCTGTGGTTTAGATCAATTTATGGGTCACAGATAGGGTATAACAAGACTTTACGAATTTTTATGAAAATCTGTGAAGATCTTTATGAGCTAGTCCTCTTTTTATGATGTTTTACAGCATTATTACACAATGTAATGAAATCAGACAACTAACTTGTTAAAATCTAACAAATCGTAATACTAAAGTGGCGCGTAAGGCTTCCTGCAATCTAACGTAACCAAGGGCGAAGGAAGCGGTGGGGTGCTGGGGGACACCAGCCCCCCAGCGAAATTTGTGGGGACTGAAGTATGCTTCAGCCCCCACTTTCCAAGGACGAAACCCCCTCATATTTCTCTTCTATAAGAAATATAAAAAAATAAAAA
>WURT03646897.1:0-19397 GCA_009936505.3 Holothuria glaberrima | reverse complement strand
ATGCACATGCATAATAGGCACCGTGAGATCGGAACGGCAACTGACCATGCCGGGCAGTTGGATTAATGAGGGTCCCCTTAATAAGTTATCTCTAGGTAGGAAGCTTGGATAGATTTCATTTTGGTATGTACATGCCTTAAGGTGAGAAGAACCATGTTGTCTTTGGTTGAGGTCAAGGTCATCTGGGGTCACCTGGGGTCAAAGTGTGAGAACATTCTGAGAAGCATGGATAGATTTCATACATGGCACATGGATGCTTTATGGTTGGAGGAGGTCAAAGATCATCTGGAATCATTAGAGGTTTAAAAGCAAAACTTCCCAAGAATTCCCAAGAAAATCCCAACTTTTTCAATGACAAGGAATGACAAAGCCTTTGGGCTTTCTGGTTGGTATATTTGATGGCCCTAAGTAGAGTTTGAGGTGAGCCAAGGCTGATATATGACTATTGGAACTTTTGTTAGGCTGTGTGTAAACTGTACGTGAACAAAATAGGCCTGTTCCTGAAGGTTTTTGCAGAATACTTAAGATCCCAAGCTTGGGAGAATGATTACTTTTGAGTATGAGGGCAATAAATTTGTGGAGATGCTTCATCTCGATTTTTGATTCCTTGCTGAAGACACAAGGAATCTATGCGATGGTGGTGACGTGTGTATGTGTGGGTGAGTGTGCGTATGTGATGCTTTGCTTGTAAACATGATATCTCAAGAAGGGTAATGGTGAGGGATCTTATACTTAGCATGTAAATTGCCCATATTGAGTAGATGGTCCCTATTGTTTTTGCAGAAGATTGAAGGTCATTGAGGGTCACCAAAGGTCAAACGGTAAACCTTGGAAATTGCTTGTAAACAATATCTCCAGAAGGATAAATGTGACAGATCTCGTACTTATCATGTGAATTGCCCATATTTAGTAGATGATCCCTATTATTTTTGGTGAAGGTCAAAGGTCATTTGAGGTCACAAGGGTCATACGGTCAAAACCTTGTTGACACTATATCTCAAGAAGGGTAAGTGTGAGGGATCTCATACTTTGCATGTAGATTGCCACTATTGAGTAGATGATCCCTATTGTTTTTGATTAAGGTCAAATGTAATTTGGGGTCACTAGAGGTCAAATGGTCAAAACCTTGTAAACATGATATCTCAAGAAGGGTAAGTGTGAGGGATCTTATACGTAGCATGTGGATTGCCCATATTGAGTAGATGATCCCGATTGTTTATGGTGGAGGTCAAAGGTCATTTGGGGTCACCATAGTTGAAACATTCAAACCAACTATATTTCAAAAAGGGTAAGTGTGATGGATCTTAAACTTAGTATGTAGATTGCCCATATTGAGTGGATGATCCCTGTTGTTTATGGTGGAGGTCAAAGGTCATTTGGGGTCAGCAGAGGTGAAATGTTCAAACCTGTAAACACTATATCTCAAGAAGGGCAAGTGTGAGGGATGGTATACTTAGCATGTGGATTGCCTGCATTGAGTAGGTGATCCCTAATGTATTTGGTTGAGGTCAAAGGTCATTTGGGGTCACCAGAGGTCAAACGGTCAAATCCTTGTAAACACTATATCACAAGAAGCGTAATTGTGATGGTTCTCATACTTAGCATTTGGATTGCCCAGTGCCATCTTATTGAGTAGATGATCCCTATTGTGTGGAGGTCAAAGGCCATTTGGGGTCACAGAAGGTCAAAACCTTGAAAATATGATATTTTAAGGAGGATAACTGTAAGGGATCTCATACTTGGCCTGTGTATTGTTCACATTTAGCATGTTCATGGCCATATACAGTAGGGTAGGTGTACCTTATTGTTTTAAGTGGAGGTGAAAGGTCATTTTGGGTCACAAGATTTCAAAAGGATATGACATGGTATCTCAAGTAGGATAATTTTGAGGGATCTAGTGCCTTTCCTGTAGGTGATTTATGTTTGTTACAATATATCATATGGCAAGGAATTTCTAAGCCTTTTTGCTTTCTTTATATAAAAATTTATGTGTTGAAGTGGTGTAAACTTTGTAACCATTGTGTGTGGGTACTAACAGCACTTAGGGTAACTAATATTTGGTTCTTTGGTTTCCTATTTTGTCACTAAATAACCAAACCCAACAGAAGCCAGTTTTAACTGGTCTTACCATTAAAACTATGGTTACTAGAAGTCCAGTTTACCCGGACATGTCCACTTGTTGCTGGTTTATGCCGTCGTCTGGGCAGATTTGTAAAATTACCTACAATGTCCAGATTTCATGTATTTCTCACATGATTTGACGGGTTTTCCCTGGTTTTGCTTTGCAGGCTAAATAAATTGAGAACCCCCAAAGATTTGAATTTTCCTTTCATGCAAAGACATGTGGATTGTAGCTTGGTGCAATAAAAAAAGGAAGTAGGTGTGGGGGCATGGTTCTTACAGCAACTGTTTAGGTGGGCTAGTATGATTGTAGCATGGGAGATAGATATGTCAGGTATTACAGAATGCATGGACAATATGAGTTGTAGTTTTTGAGGAATCTCTGTACATTGTCTGTAGAATGCTGGCTATGTGTGGTCACACCTGTAAATTTAATACAGGCCTTGAATTTTGAGGCATGAGAGAACGATTGCACACCATCACTCGCCTAAAATCACTGTGAGAAGTGTGATTTTTTGCACACCTAAACAAAGAATGGGAACTCAGGTACTGTAAATCTGTTAAAAGTTAAATGAAACAGCACATCTACCACACTCCTGAATTTAATGAGGAGTGTGATTTGCAGCACACCCGGAAAATCTTAAACTCAAGGCCTGTTAATATCACTTAAAAGTTTATACCTGAAAGTACTATGTCAGAAAAGTAATTTTTTGTGAATTATTCAGAGCAGATCTTGGGAATTGTCAACATGCTAACTAAAATTTTATAAGGCTCTTTAATCCACATAGTAATGAACAAAAAGCTGTTAACAGAAAAAAGTTTTACACACTGTGAAGTACAACTTACAGAGTCATGAAAGGTTGTGTCAGCTTATTCAAAACATATGACATATGTATTGAAGAGTCTGTTTTTACTTTGTAAAATGTCCCTTCATAAAAACTGTGCAAAATTTGTATCAAGTGATTCTCACTTTCAGACTTTAATTGTATCACAGTGCACATGCAGATTGTTGAACTTGTGGATAATGCTAATTTATACTTCATAGGTAACAAATTTAGGACAGTTACTGTACTCATATGACATTCTCAACAAGTAAAAATGTATCTCTCTTTGTGTTTCAGCTCAGAAGCCATTGCAGTGGAAAGTACTTACTAGGGAACATTTTGAAAGGAAGATAAAACTTCGCAGCAAGTTTGGTTCAAGGAAGAAGACCTCTGATCCCAGGGGGACAGCAAAACCCTTGACTAAGCGTGTGCAGAAGCAACTGAAAGATGGAGCCATCAAGGCTATGGAAGAAGGTACCATTCAGCAGCAAGGAGTAGATAGTAATCTGCTGCCATCGCTCTTCAAAGACAAGTACGACATTATCAAGGGACGAGTGCGTATGGCTCGTTCTTCAAAGAATGAAACAGTGTACCAAAATATGAACGTACATGCTGAAAGTCAAAGTGAACAAACCAGTAAAAGCCAAGGGCAGAAAAATAAAACAGGTGATGAAGAGCAAGCAGTGGAAGCTCTTCTTCAGATCAAAAGTGTGGACCTTCGTGTAAACAATAATAAACCAGTAGAAACATCAAACTGTGCTGGAGAACATTCAGAAAGAGATGGTATCCCCATAGAAGTTAGTGACAAACACAAGGGGACTTTGAATTTTTCATTGAAGCAAACTGCCATGAATTCATCTTCCCTTGTATTTCATACTTCAAAGTACCAAGACTTTGATGCAGGGAGTGTGTCCAGGAGTATGACTTCTGATGTAGATATTGACTTGTCAGATGCAAGAAATTCAAGAAGATTAGGAAGGCATGTGTGTCATTACTGTGGTCACAGGTGTGCAAAGCCTAGTGTTCTCACAAAGCATCTAAGGTCACATACTGGTGAAAGACCATACCCATGTTTACCTTGTGGCTTTGCCTTCAAGACAAAAAGCAATCTCTACAAGCATTGCAAATCCCATGCCCATGCAATCAAAGTGGGGATTAAGGGGACTGAGTCACCATCGAAAGGTTCCAATGGAGAGGAGGATTCAGAGGAGACAGAGAGTGACGATGAAACTAAAAATTTATCGGGAGATGGTTATGTGAATAAAAGTAATCCACCCCAGCAGTCATTAGAAATCAACTCATTAGAGATAAATGAGAATTCTCATATTTTACCATCCCCAGAGCAGACAGTGGTCTCAGATCCTTCACAGATTTCATCACAGGCTAGAGAATTAAAGGGGTCAGTACCTACTGAACATTCTATATCTAAGTTATTGAAACAAAAGGGACTTGCCATGGCAGAGGAAAGTTCCTCATTGTCTGGTGGCTCACAACCCCAGATGAGGACTTTAGTGGCAGATGGCAGTTCACCTGAAAATGTTGGAGAACTTCAAATTGATTTAGATTCTAGGAGAACTTTGACAGGTAGCCATATTCATCCATTACAAGAGTTAGGAGGAGCACCTACAGATGCCAGCAAAAAAGACAGTTCTGATCAAATATTAATCCCTCTCAGTAATTTTAACATCATAAAAGCGAAAGGGCAGTATCATTTGCAAGTACCTGTTGGAAACCTGCCACCAGAGGCTCTTGCTAGTATTCAGAGTAGGGCGAAAGAACCCAATGAGGAAGTTGTAGGTAAAAACAAAATCAAGGAAAGAATTCAAAAACTGATAAGTGACAATGAAGAGATAATGGATAACACCAATCTAGAATCAGTGAAACCACGCAAAAGTAACTTTTTGATGAGAGATGGTGAAAGCTCACTAGAAGAACAGAGCCCAATAAGGGTTGAGGGTACCAGTCAAAGTGAGAAATTGGTTGTGGTAAAGTCAAAGAATTCTATGGAAGAGGGAGATCAAACAGGTCCTCATCATCAGATGTTCTCTGGCAACCAAGATTATCATGACAGACAAGTGACAACCTCCCAGAGTCTATCACCAATGAGGTCTCATGGCTCAGTACCAGAGATATCCCTTACTCACAGGAACCCACATACCCCTACACCTTTTAGTTTTACATCAGGATCAGGGGTTGCTTTTGCAAATGAAGGGGTGCCTCTGAAACGGAAGACAAAGTCCGAGAGTGGGGGAACCGAAGAAGGAGAGGTTTTATTTTTTAGTAAGAAAATGAAAAAGACATTAGTGATGCCAGCAGATGGCAATTCAAGTAAAGGACAGGATGAAGGACCTTCACATCCTGCCATATTGTCCAATTTACTGAATGCACCAAAGACATTTCAAACAACTCCAGCACATAATATGCTCCTGCTTCCATCACCTTCGCACAGAAGTGGAACACCTCATGGAATGCCAGGTCCACCAGAAACAGCTTTGGGTGCTATCTCACCTAGAAATATCCCAGTTGGAAGACCTTCCTTGCCACTGAAGCCAGTGACTTCAACAGGTGTGCCTGTAATACAGCATGCAAGGAAAATTGAACCAGAGGGGTTTTCCTTCACTTCAGGACCCAGCAAAGAAAAATATCAACCCAATCCTCAAGGTCTACTACAGATAGGTGAACAGTCAGATGTTGATGCCCATGCATCTCTTACTAGACCAAGCTCTCTAAACTTGGGAGGAGTACAAAAGTTTAATAGTTCTTACATTAGTAAAAAGGACAGGCGATTTAGCATTTCTAATAGATTAGTACCTACACCAAAGGCAGGAATTTCACCAAAGGGTGCATCATCCCCTAGGGGGACTGGGAATTTGCCTGGAATGACATCAGATGTCCCTACCATACAACTTGGATCTCCACGATTACGTACTGGGTTGCTCACACCTGATATGACATGGAAGAAATTAGGAGAGAAAAGCTCCTACCAAAGTTTAAATGTAGATATTGCATCACCTCTAGCAAAAATGGTCAAATTCCCTCCAGCCGGAATTGGTGGAAAGCCTATCATAGATCCAAGAGTGTTACTTTCTCCTGAAGCATTGTCTATTGCAGAGTCTGTAATGAAGAAAGCTTCACCAACAAATGCAAAGACACCCAGCACCCCAGTTGAACAGGCTCGTGAACTTGGAAGACTTGTTGCACATGCCTTCCACAATGCTGGGGGGAACATAGAGAGTGTTCTGTCTTCATCTGATGGAAATCTTATTGTGGGCCCAATTGCTACACCAACATCCTCTGGTGCAAAGTCTCAAATATTTATTTTACCTAGTCCTTCATCAAGCCAAGCACCAAGTTTTCCAGGGATGTCTCCTATAGCTACATCTAAGCCCTTTACACCTACTGGTGCAACAACTAAGCCTTTCACTCCTACTGCTATGTCACCAAAACCATTCACCCCAACTGGTCTTGCCCCAAAAGTATTCACTCCTACTGGTGCAGCTGGAAAGCCTGTTACACCAACAGGGACACCTTCCAAGACATTCTTATATGATACTGGATCATCAAAGCCCTCAACCCCTTCTAATACAGTGTCAAGTACATTTGTCCCATCAGGATTTCCTCTAGGTGCATTTACACCAACTGCTGTTACTCCTGGAAGGTATCCACCAGCCTGTGCAAGTCAATTTGTTGCAAGAATGGTATCCCCACAACCTTTGCCTCTGAGACCTCTTACTCCAACCACTGCAACTCAGAGAACGTTTATGCCCACAGCTAGTCATCTAAAAGTAAACCCATCATTTAAAAAAAATAAGTCATTGACACCTTGCAGTGATATTCCATTGACATTCCCAACAAGCAGTGGAGCAGTTACTACATCTTCTACAGCAACAAAGCCTTACCCACAATTAACATTGGCATCAGTATTTCCTCATGTTGTAAGTAGTACAACTCCAGTAAATTCTGAGAAAGAATCTGCATCAGAATTACCATCACACTCAGTGGGACTTCAAAAGTCAACACCTTTGCCTGGTAAGATAAATCTATCTACTCCTGATAGCCTCCATCAAGTTCCGCCTCCATCCTCCATTGAATTAAAGGAACCACTGAATCCTGCAGCATTGAAGAGTAAACCATCGGAAGGTATCAAGTCCTTCTCTCAAAGTTTCAGTAATGTCCTCCTAACTAAAGGCAAAGGGAAACTTTTAGGTCTTGTTAAAAATGAACAAGGGCAGACACTCCCAACAGTGCCAATTTTTTTATATGCTAATATGTCATCTAGGATGTGTGGTGTCACAAAAGTAACTAACTGTTGTTCAAAGAGACTTCAGCCAATGTATGCACCTCAAGGGTCTAACACTAAAATATCCATGTACTCTAACTGGAGAGCAGCAAGACATGTCCAGCATCCTCTGGGAATTTCATGGAAGGTCCATTTAGGAATGTACAATTCTCAACGAAATAGAAAATCAAAAGTACTGTATAGCCAATGCAGTTTCACAGCAGGAGGGATTTACACAGAATCAAAAGACTTCAAAAAGAGAAAATCTTCTCGAAAAGTGAAGTTACGTGGTACAGGCAAACATAGCAGGGAGAACCACAGGCAGGTGGATGGGGTTACCCAGCCCCTCCAGTCAACAGAGAGCAATGAATCCAATTTTTCAAAATCTGGTACAATTTCACAAGCTGCCAGTGCAGCACCAAATATGGAGTTGTCTAGGGTTCCTTTGTTTCCTGGCGGGTATGAATCTCACGAAGACTATGTGTATGTTCGTGGACGAGGGCGGGGAAAGTATGTTTGCATGGAGTGTGGTATTCGTTGCAAGAAACCCAGCATGTTGAAGAAACACATAAGAACTCACACAGATGTTCGCCCATATCAGTGCAAAGGATGTAGCTTCTCATTCAAGACAAAGGGTAATTTGACAAAACACATGAAGTCAAAAGCCCATGTAAAGAAATGTCTGGAAATGGGAGTTACACCAGGTGACATCAATTTGGAGGATGCTACTGATGATGTGGAGGAGGGTGAAGAGATGCAGTTTGCAGATGTAGATAGTGAAGACACTGACTCTGTTTGCAGTGATAATTCAGAGGATGGGGATGAAATAGAAGAGGATGAAATGGAACGTAGGGAATCTTCAGTATATGACAAAACTCCTTTTGGTGTGAAGTCCATGTCACAAATAACCAGGGTTGGGAGTTGTGCCACTTCCATGTCAACAATCAGTGACTCAGGTTTGTCTTCATCACTAATGGCTTTACATCAAAGAATGGGTCTACGGAGATCACTTAGTGAGGTGCACCTTGCCTCTCAGTCAGAAAAAGAGAGTAAAGAAAAAGACCCTGCCAGAGAACAACGTCTGGATGAACTGATGGGTGCACTGAAGAATCGTACCATGCCTCCCATGGCAAAACCATCTAGATCTGAAGTGGTTTGCAAATTGACCCAGCATCTTACCAACAAGCAGAGACATAGTCTTGATGGTAAAGTGCCCTCTTCACCAATAAAACGAAGTTCTTCTGTTAGTCATTTACCAGTAGCGTCAGTGCCAGTAAAGGCTTCACCATTTCAACCACCTGTTAGTCGAGTCATCCTTGAAAGTTCAATGTCTTCCCCTTTGTACAACCAGTCAGAGAGTGCTGTGACAAAGACTGCTGGTTCCAGTGTTCCTAGTCTATTGGGACGGTCATCCCCCCTCAAGAAAAGTATTCTTACTCGTCGATTTGAGCAAAAGGAGGGGAAAGAGGCCAGTTTCCGTCCACCACTTGTGTTCCCACTTCCTGTCAGTTCTCACCAAAAGGAAGCATACAAAAGTGACGAAAGCAGGCAACCTATGACAACCACTTCAGAGCAGAACAAACTTTCTGTGTCAAAGGATACAAATATCACACCCAGTAAGAACATCCTTTTGGTTCCTCCACCAATAATTGAACCTATTTCTGATGATGAAGAGGAGTGGCCAAGAGCAAAAAAGCAGAAACTTCATAAGTCAGAAAGTGAATTGAATAAGACATCTCATGATCCTACAAAGCTTTCTTTGCCAGGAATTCCTGAGGAAGGTAATAATGCTATTAAACATATGTTACTTACAAGAGCACCTGTTTGGCCTTTTCCCATGGAGGGCCTACCAAAATCTCCGTATAGTCCTTGCTTCATTCCACCATCACCATCAATGTTAAATGCATCCCCATCACCAACTCTTATGGTACCCTTTTCACCAGTGTCAGGAAGACCTCCACTGGTATCACCAATGTCGCCATCCAAACTGTCACAACTGCCTGCTACAGTATTGTCCAGAGTTCATTCTCCAAGTCCACTGGCAAGAAATAGCCTCAATTTCCGACTGGACCCATCTTCCAAGTCAGAAACACAACCTCCAGTCTGTGACAAGAAAGAAACCAACCTAGGTCATATTGAATCCTCATCTACTGAGATACTTCAGAGTGATAAATCACAATCAGCTGATGATACACCACACACTGCCACAACTTCATCATCTTCCAATGGTGAATTAAGTCCAGAGGATGAGCAAGCTCTTCCAAGCCCTTCCACCTCAGGACCTCATCGGTGCTCCACCTGTGGGAAAGGTTTTATGAAACCCAACCAGCTCAGAATACACTGCCGAGACCATACAATGGAACAGTACTATACATGTTTTGACTGTTGCTTGCATTTTCCAACAAAGTTCCTCCTTTCTAAGCATGAAAGAACCGAGCAGCATTTTGCAAAAGTTGAAGCTGTAGAAATTGCAACTGTGGGGTCTGATCCAGAACCACGTCCATTCAAGTGTAAGGAATGTGCTATTGCTTTCCGCATCCCTGGTCACCTGGCAAAACATTTGAGATCCAGAGGCCACTTGATGACTCTGGAACGATCAGGGAAGCTCCCACCTCATAAGGAGCAGCTACTCCGTGCAGAGTTAGGTTCAGAGGACAAAGATGATAATTATGCAGCAAGTCCTGAATCTTCTGAGAGAACTGATAGTGCAAGTGAAGTAGAGGAAGAAGGTGATGTTAAGAAGCAATAGTTTTATCACAATTTCCAAAGTGTGGTCTCTAAAATTCTCAGATGAAATTATTACAGTTTAATCGAAAGTGAACTTGAAGCCAGCAGAGGTAAAATCAAAGCCACACATCAAATCACATTATGTTTCATCTCCACAAACTTGACCACAAATTCCTCCTCTGTAATGGCATAATATATGACTCCAAGTCAGTAATGAAAATTGAACTAAACTTCACTTGACACCTGCCATTGGTTGTGAAAACAAGCATTTTTCATCAGCGTGAAAATGCACATCACTCCTGCATGCTTCAAGTTAGTTTTGTAACAAATGAAGTGATTCATCTGCTTCTCTTTCAAGAATGGCACAAAGAAATTTAATGAAAAATTTAACAGATCACTTGCATTCTGGTTTTACTTTACGTTTCAAAATAAATTTGGGCTCAAGTGGCAATTTCCTTCAAGACAGGTTGGGAATTAAGGAGGAAACAAGGAAACACTGTTTACTGTGATTATTTAGAGGGCAATTCCCTTCATCCCGAACAGTTGCAATTCTGCCAACTGAGTAGCTCGTAGCTCCTCCCAAAACTCTGTGCTCCTCCTTGTGCAAAGACAAACCGATGTTATTGTTTAAGGTCATGTCCTGGTGAGCTAGCATACAAGGCTATAATGTGTAATTCAAACACTCTCTGCATTGTGTGGAATGTGAGCTACTCTGCATCTTTTGAAACTTTGATGTCAATCAAAGAGCAGTCACCAACTGAGAATTTTGATGGGCCCACTAATATACTTTGGGGTGACAAGTAGGTATGACTAAAAAGTTAGTATAAAAATAAAAAAATGTCAGCAATGCAATCGTCAACAGAAACCTTTTTTCTTTGCCATATTGAGATTAAGAAGTTACTGCAAAGGCATGGAGACCGTATTTTATTTGTTATGAAGATGTCCATACACAGTGAAGCAGTGATGTGTGCATTGGGGGGGAGCGTTGGTGCTAAGTTGGGGGACTTGAGAAAAATTTAGAAAAATTATGGCAAATTTATGGCAAAAACTGAGGGTAGGAAGATATTGGAACTTAATGCCAAACCGGGACACACCATGGGTACAATGCAGTGTTCAGGTAGGGTGGATGTATTGAAGAAAATTTACTGAACAAGTTGATGTGTTGTAGTTTTGAAAGGGCAGTAAAGTTAACACAGTGAGTAGAAGTATAAAAGTAAGATCAAAAACAATTTTTCAGAAGTAAAGAGAGGCAATGTATTATGAAAGACAGAATGTCTCTTTTGAAGACTATAAGTATTTATAATAGCTGAAAGCATTTATTTTTTTGTTTTTCTTTGTGAAAGTGCTTTTTTAATATAAATACAAAACATGAAAGTTAGAGAATGGTAATTATGGTTCTATTAGTAAGTCACTCTTCTGTAGATAAAAGGAAAAGTCCTACAGATATGTACTTTGATCTGAAGTAAAGCAGTACTCTTTTGTACTTGTTATGCATTAAGACATATGGCAGCTTAGTTTATCCTGATCCACACTTTATTTACAATTTAGGATCCAGTATTACTCCTAAGATCAAGTTGCAAGTGTAGATTTGAGGTTAACATAGATTTTCTTCAGAATAGTCTTGGCAGGGTTGCCCACCTCAACTTCAGAGTTAGGAGTCAAGAGTTGGAGATGTGACTACGGATAATTTTCAATACTCTCACAAGTATGCACAAAATCAGTTTTGCAGTTGAATAATATTTGTGTTATTTGTCCAGTTTTACATATACCATGACTGGCTCTTGGATTTTCTTATTCTTTAGCAACTTTTCTCTTCAGTTGGCCAAAATGATTCTCTGACATAGTCAGTTTAGCACCCAAGCCAATGAGAAGTCTGTAATGAAAGCCTACTGGTTTATCAATACTGATTTGCAGACATGACAATCAACAGTTAATAGCTGCTGAATTATCTGTTCCTACATCAATTATGATGTCATTGTAGGAGTCATGACTCCTTCAGAGATGCAAGTGATAGTGTCACTGGTACCAGACTCCAAAAAGTACTGGAGTTGCTCAAGCCTACTCCAGAACTTTGACTTAATAGAGTATTGCTTCTTCACCCAAATTGTTAATTTAGGTCAGATAATGTGTAAAGAGGTTCTCACTTTTCAGAGTAAGTTTTAAGTATCCTATCTATTTTCTTGGTTTTTCCTGCATTCCTGTAGGTTTTTTCATTTATTTTACAGTGTGCAAGTCTTGTAAAACGGTTAAGATGTAAAGTGTTAGGTACTGTGGAATTCCATGATAAGCAGGTATGGGTGTGATTTGCAGCATGCCATACTAATGTTTGCATGAAGATCCTGATGGGTTGATACTGGAAGCCAAACTGCTTGTACACTAGGGCACTCCAACTTAAAGACATTTTAAATTTATTTACATCTGTCCAAGTGCAGTCTATACTTAAGCTGATGAGCTTGAGAATTGTGAGAAGTTCCAGAATTGTTTTTACATTGTAATCATAAAAAGATAAGCATGCAACCTGATATGTAAACAAAATACAGGTTTTCATTTCATATGTTATATATCAGCATCAGCTCTGTTTGTCAAATTTTGCAAAGCATTTGGCTGTTTCAGGTATTTTATCCACCAAATACCAAGCCCAAAGGGTGTAAAACTTCATTAGTTGCAGCATTTGGAGACAAAAGTCCTTAGGAAGCAAGTAACTAATTAGTTTTGGTTTTAAAATATCATTTGGTTTTATTACAATTCACATCAATTTCATTTCTTCTATGATTGTTCTTGTTGCCAGTTTATGCAGTTGGAGAAAGTAAAGAATTAAGATTTATTGTATGGATACCTAGCATAATGCCAAGCATTTAAAATGACTAACTTTATTATCACATCAGCAGTCGATCTATAGAAATGTTTTGTATGTAACTTCCCTTTGTGCCTTCAGTAATTAGTCTCTAGTTACTAGACAGTCTAGTTGTAGATAAAATTATTTCCTTTCCTTTTTTGCTCAAAGTACTACTTGTTTGAACCTTTATACATTTTTAAGGCTTCTGTTTACATTTTAAGCATGATTTTGCAATTAATTTCCTTTTATGTCTACAAAGTGATTCAAAACCACTTTAATATGTATTTTGGTTGTGATATGCAAATTAGAACTGAATGTTTTGCAGTAAATATTCATCAAAAGTTGCATGCTGAGTAGTCTCCAGGTTTAGTACATCTAAAAAGATGGTTTCTAACAGAGTGGTAAACATTGGTATGGAAATTCAAGAGTCACTTGTTTTGTACAATCTGCAGTGTTATTGTGTCTGGTAAGGCATGCAAGGTAGTACAGGTGATGATCTTTCTTAAATTTGTTTTTATGACATTTCAATGTACTGTTTTGTTGTCAGTTTACAATGCCTTTTTTAAATTCAATGGACTTGTGCATATATCAGAGGAGGGATGGAGTTAGTTAGTTAGTTAGATGAGGTTTTATGGCCCAGTTTCTAACCAATTGGTTTAAGTTGATCCAGCCACAGCCTTTTTTCTAGTTGTGGCTCACTGGCTTGTTTTCCCTCCTCCATTGCTTATGCTGAGCACCAAGCACAATGTTAGTAGGTTCCATTTTAAAAGTCTTCAGGAGGGATGGAAAATCAGGAGTCCTGTATTTTTCCTTTGCGACAAGACTGTACAAGAGGCACTTGCATTTGCATTATCAGTTGATATTGAAAATTGTACAGAGGGAAATGTTGTGACCATATTATTCAGATCATATCTGTTAATGAAGATTTCCAGAATTAGGAGAATTTTCAAAGTTCAGCTTTTGCATTATTAGCATTTTTGACAGCATAAAAATAATTTTATATTTAATTCAATTAGTTGTGAGTATGTTTCTGGATGCTTTCTCTTCTCTTGACTGTGGTTATACTATTTGTCCAGCACCAAATGATGTAAATTTTGTTTCGAAATAAGTTGTTGATGAACAGATTTGGAAGCCAAATCAAAGCTTCTTGCAGAAGGTACCATATGGTGGTATTGTGATGTGTGTCATCTCAGGTCTTAACCCCCTGTTGTGGGAGGTGTGTTATCTGATGTTCTTAGTGTTTTTTTTTTTTTGTGTTCAACAGTACCGGCGCATTTTGCATGAATACGAAAGGTTTTGACAGTAGTGTAGCCTACTCATATTTACAATATTTCTAGCATATACAATTAGGTACGTAGGGTAGATGGTTGAACTGCATGATGGTAGGTTGTGGGTATATAAACTTGCGTGTGTGTTTATATTGTGTCTTACACTTTAGATATGTAGAAATGTATAAATAGATTATATTAGATCATTATGGGTAGCGATGGATTTAATTGATTTGCAGTAATGAACAATTATTGCTAAATAATATATGAATACGGGCTTACATGTTTGTTTTTCTATAAATGGTGCAGGGAAATTTTGGTCGATATGTAAATTCGTAGAGAGGTTAAAATCAAGTTGTGGTAAGGATTATGGAAAGTTTTATACGGATTAAATTAGCTCAGAGTTATAAAGAAAACAAAAGAAATCCTGACATGAAAAGAGGGTACTTGCTTTCTGGCATTGATGTTTATATATATATATATATATATATAAAGTTTGATGACTTTTCCTTTTGACTTGTGTCATCATAAAATATTGTATTGGTTTTTCAAAGAAGAAGTCTTCTAGAACAGCTGTCTTCTGTTTAGGAAATTTGTAGGAGGTAGAAAAACAAACCCTGTAAAAACTAGCTTTGTAAGAGTATGCTAGTGATTTGGTTCATTAGTATATTAAAAGCATGAATTGCATAAAGGTTGTGGTGAATTTTGTCAACAAACTCATGAAAAAAGGAGGGAGGGGGCTCAGTAAGACCTCTCCATTTTTTAATAAGAGACGTTAAGTTTGACACTTTGCTCAAGTAAGTATTGAGGGAAATGATACTTCAACTTCTAAAGGCCATCTCCGTCAAAGTCTCAGGATTACCTTTCATCGTTATGAAATATAAGATAAAATGAAGAATCTGTAAACAGTTAAAAAATACAATGTATAAGGAAAGAGAAAACGGTACCACCGACACAAGTAAAATCTCTGGCCTTACATAATGATGTCTCTCAGGATGTTTTTTGTCTGTTTGGGAATCTCTGTAGTATAGTATTCTTTTCTGTACCTGTACACATCTCTAAGTTAGATTCGTTTCGAATTGTGTTCTTGATACTTTTGGATATGATGTACTATTTGTAGGCTATTCATTTCCCACTAATGTAACAATTCTCCATTTGTTTCCCTGAAATATGTGTTGAAAGCACACTTTTGTAGATATTTAATGAAGATGTCACCTGTGATTTTTTCTTGGATTCTGTTTTCTCTTTCTGTTTAGAGAGAAAATCATACACCTCTGGTATTTGCTTGAAGTAGATTGAACTATCAATCAATTTCCGACAAGGGATGTGTAGTCGAATTCAAATTTTGCTTGTAGAAAAACAGGACTGCTACTGCCTTTTGTGTACAACAACTGTTCAAAGTATAACCAAGCATGTATTCATCATATATAGCCTTGTACATAATGTAAAAATGGTTGTATATCTGACTTGTTGTATATCTAATGGTTGTATATCTGTCAAAAATATAAATGAACAGTGAAACTGAAGAAGAAAAGGTCAAAACATATTTTCTGGTTTGGTTCGATTTTTTCCTCTGTGCATTTGTAGAAATTTGTTACCAAGATAAACTCTCTGGGAATGGAGGTCCATTATAGCATTGTGGGGCCAGGCCAGAGTGACAAGGAGTGGAGGAGGGAGAGTGGGTGTGATAAACTTGAGTGTCATAAGCATAAAGGACTCAAATTTGGGGGGGGGGCAGAAAATTTTTGCCCGAATCTCAAAAAGTTGCCCAAAGTCAAGGGCGTGGATCCATCTCCAAAAGGGGGGGGGGGGATTTTCACCGTATGTGAATCGCCATCGTGGGGAGGGGCCCCTCCCCCTTTGGAAAGTTTTTGCTCATGTAGGGTGGGCTAGATGCAAAATTGTGCTACATTTACTGCTAAATTTGAGTTGGATATATTTCCAAGAATTTCTACTCCTTTAGAAAGTCTTTTAATCTTGCTTGTTTAAGTGAACATTTTACTCAGTTATTGGGGTAAATCAGAACCACACTGCACGAAGTAAGTGAACAGTAAATTGTTAGACTTCCTATACCATTAGCAAGATTACTCATATCTTATGAAATTTGGATATGGAAGTGATTAGGACTGTGCATGCCAGAGCTTTTCCGAAAGTCTGACAGCGGTGATACCGGCAAATAACTACATGCGCGCGAAAATTTTTGCACTTTTTTCGGGAATTCGATCAAAAATTCGGGAATACAGTAGAAAATGTGGGCAATCTTCTCACTTTTTCATCTTTGACGAAATTTCACCTTTTCTGTGCCCGAATTTTAGTCATTTTTTTGCCCGAATTTTCGACCTCAGAAATTTTTTTTTGGGGGGGGGGGAGGGCAGTCTGCCCCCGTCTCGTACGCCTATGATGAGTGTCCGGCCTATTGTCTAAGGTTTGTTGTAAACCAGTTGGCTATGCTGGTT
Organism: Holothuria glaberrima; assembly: GCA_009936505.3. NCBI lineage: Eukaryota > Metazoa > Echinodermata > Holothuroidea > Aspidochirotida > Holothuriidae > Holothuria > Holothuria glaberrima. The sequence continues at coordinate 2,886 of WURT03646897.1, read as the reverse complement.
ATATTATGAGCCTCTTCACATGATCATATTTGCATATGCCTGGGGCTGGGCAATGTAGGTGGGAAGTGGGGCTTGTAATCTTTTTCATTCAGTGGGTATTCTGTACGAACTGTTTGCTGAAGTCTTGATGAAAGGTGTATAGGGCTAGGTAGTCTCCAATAGCTTATCATCCATAAGGGATTTGAAAAGTAAAGTATTGCAGTAAAAGGGGGATAATCCCAATCTCACAAGGCTGCTACATGGTATGTGAGACGGGCTCACACGAAACTCGAGACCAAACTTGAAGAAGGGTCAAGGTCATGGACTTCATGAGCATACTGCATTAACATCCTATGCGTAGATAGTCGCCGCTGTACGTACGAGTTTATGCTTACCAGTATGGTTGCCTCCTATGTGTAAATTAAGTTAGGACTTTCTCAAGTGGTTCAGTGTCCATAGATTTTGCAAGAAACCTGTAATATGTTCATAAGGCATGCAAATTTGGACCAAATTCAGCAAAAAGAATGAAGGACTGTTGTATTTTGTCTGCAATGTAGCAGATTCATCGTCAAATTACGCAACGTAAATGACAGTAGCGCCATCGTGATAAGCCTAATTTGTTCGAATGGTGGCGACCGTGTTGGTCACGTAGTCTTCTCAACATATGTGTAAGAAGTCCGTGGTCAAAGTCCAAAATGTATTTATCCCATCTTATATCTCATATTGTAGTCTGCGCTTTGCTGGTTGAGCTATATATGGCAATGCCAGTTGAAATTGCGATCATTGCCATGGTAACAGTAAATTTTCGTTAGTTATTAGTTTAAGGGGTTACCCATGGTGGGGTAACCCGGTCTGACCGGAAGTCTATAACGTACTACAAAACCTGCCCGTGTGTGATTTTGGGAAAAATCAATTTTGTCTGTATTCCCATGAGGGAACGTCCCACGGACAAGAACTCACATGCAATAAAGATGTCTAGTGCTACCAAAATATATAATTGCCATGGCAATGGAAGTCAAAGGTCACGTGAAGGAAGGGAAAATTTAGGTTAGAATTTACATCACGAACTCCAAGTCGGCTGGATCGATTCTCTTCACACTTGTTGGGAAGGAACCGCAGGATGGGAAATTGTATCTCGCAGGTGGTAGAGCATCCGCCTCTCACGTGGGAGGCCCGGGTTTGATTCCCAGGTCGAGTCATACCAAAGACTTTAAAGATGGAACCTACTGCCACTGTGCGTGATGCTCTGCATAAGCAATGGATTAAGGGAAAACAACCAAGTGCCCCACAACTGGAAAAAGGCAGTGGGCGCCGCTAGATAAAGCCAAGAGGTTATAAGTCGAGGCGTAAAACCCCATCTAACTCGCAGACCCCTGGAAGTAAATGAAACGTTCGATTTTTCACACCTAAGTTACCAACGTGGGGTTGGTTGTTAGGGGGGCGGACCCCTAGGAAGACCAATGATCAGTTGCCCCGGTCGGGCAGCATGTGGAAGCGTATCATTTTGGTGCAAAGACTAAATTGATTAACCTCAAGACTTCAGCCACTTAATGCCACGACTAAGCCCTTATGATGGATCTATGTCATTACGTACTACGGGCTGAGAAGAGGCTGAAGACTGACATGTATATGTAGACCTCTTTTTGTTACGGAATGGATAAGGTTACCACCCCTCCCCCATTTAGGGACCTTTTCAAAACACCAATTTTGATTAGTAGGGTGATTATGGTTTGCAAAAGGTCGCCTTCATTTATTCGCTCGCCACTGGGACTAGTAAACCGAACTTTTGGGTAGTGGTCCTCCTGAGAAGTTTTCAGGCTAGTCCGCATGTTACTGCCAAAATGAGAATCCTACAAGCAAATTTCATCCCGCAGCATTATTTAAAAACTGTTGTTTTCAGAATACTTGATCTCAAAATACGTTTAAACCAGTAGCTAGGGTGGTTTAGTGGGGAGGCTTAGTGGGGACTTCAATACGGAATCTTATAATTTATAACTGTAAATGGCCTTATTGTCTAGGGAGAATTTCAGGGTAAACACCCAGTGGCGTCGTAAATGGGTGGGGTAGTAGGAAAGGGGTAAGTTCCCCAACCGTTGGCTTCCACTCTGTGCCCCAATGAGTTGTGGGTTTTAAAAAAGTTGTGCACAAACGCACCGTTTATATATCAATATGAATACGGGCAGGGCCGTAGCGAGCGGGGGTGTGGGGTGTCCCCCCCCCCCATATTTGGTCGCCGACGGAAAATTTTCGGTCTGTCGGCAAAAAGGGGAGAGGGGAAGGAAAAGAGGAGAGGAGGAAAAGAAGAGGGAAGAAGGGAAAGGAAACGGGAAGGAAGGGAGAGAAAAGGAAGACCGAGAATGGAAAGAAAAAAAAAAGAGAGAGAACGGGAGCGCACGGTAAGTCTGTTATCGGCTATTTTGATTTTAGGCTCTTCATCTAATTGGCCCATATAAGCTGAAGGCCCGTTGGCAAAGTGGTCATGCGTGTGACGGCCGTATCAAGAAATATGCTACAACCTCAAAGCTTCCGGCGGCTTCGTCCCCTGTGCCTGCACCGGGGCTTTGCCCCTGAACCCCACCATGGGCCCTAAGGCGGGCCTCTGGACCCCACCCGCTAAACCTCGCGCTCGTTTTACGCATCACCAGATCCGTCGGCATAGGGAGGAGACACCCCCTACCATTACACCCCTCTCCGAGGCCGGCGATCACATGACATACTGCATGGCCCCCTTTGAGAGAGATCCTGGGTACGCCACTGAAATGCATCCTGGCGTTCGAAGCATATTCGCCTATTTTGAACACTTACCGTATTTGAACGCCTGACGATTCTAGTGTTCAAATGCTGAACGCATGGTGTTCAAATGCTGAACGCATGGTGTTCAAATGCTGAACGCATGGTGTTCAAATG
>WURT03646886.1:0-19399 GCA_009936505.3 Holothuria glaberrima | reverse complement strand
AGATCACATATATATATATTCTAAAACCTCGGGTAAAGGACAAGTTACCAAAACGCTCTCTTGATGGCGTGGGGTCCAAAGGCCCTGCTTAGGGCGATCCTGTAGATCTAGGAGCAACTCCCCGGTGGGGATCTAAGTGGCAAAGTCCTTGGAAGCGCTTGGGTAGTTACATTTTTTATCTTGAGGAGGACAGTGGAATCCCAAAACATACCACGAGAGACAACCCCTCGTGGGCGAATCTCCCACTGCTACTATGTATTTTCAAAATTCTGAACATTAGAGTGAAACATTTCATTATATGCAAATGGCAATGAACGATTGGAACTCAAAGTCTTACAAGATAGACCGCAAAAATGATGATTAATATCTTCTGTTGTCTTAAGTTGGGCATTCAGCCACTTAGTTTGATCATCCAAGAAGTTGGTGGAGAGTGGTGAGCAAAGGCCTTTTCTTACGGTTGAAAGCAATAGCTTCCAGATTTATACAAGTGGCATTGAGAGAAGGCACATGGAATTAATCTTTAGAAGACCTGTGACTATATACACCACTATATTACCACATGGGGGGTCAGGGGTTCGATATGATCCAACGTGCCAAAGACAATGCAGTGAGCTTCCTAGCCATGGGGAGTGAAACATTTCACTATTGAAAAACTGACCTGAATTGCATGTCTACTAACCAGAACACGAAATGGGGATTTAGACCGAAAAATTCTTATAGTAGCATTTATTCCAATGGATACGACAATGCATTAGTGATGTGAGTGGGGAATGTGGATGATGTCATAAGAGCTGCACAATTACGTGTGAGGATAATTAAATAGCTTCATCTCATAGACTTATGTCAGGTATTATTAAATACAGGCACGTTAAAAGTTTAAGGGGATCTTAAGTTAGCGCTCCTGGTTCCTCACCGAGGCGGGGTTAAACACCTCACAGCGGATCAAAAAGAAAATACAGCTAAATATGTATTTACTTGCAAATACGTAGAATTGTAGTGCATGTTTGTCAAGTCATTGCAGCTTGAAGTAAAAGTTCCGTCCATATTGCTGTTATGTCAGATACATAGCTCTCTGTTCTCACCATTGAACCATGGAGCTAAATGATTGAACTAAAACATGAGAGGAATACAGCACAACTCTCTCAATCTAGTGCAATGAAGCCCATTTGCATTCAAGCAGTACATGACATATGTCTTGAAAACATTGCGTGCCATCTAAGAAGCGGGGGTTGATGTAATTATATATCATCCAAGCTTTACACCTCAATGGTAAAAGGCCAAGTCACATTTCATTGCGTTTTCTAGGAAGTTATACGCCGGGCTCTTTCATCGAGTCAGTTCGTTAACCTTTCTTGTAGTTATGGTAATATTTGCTTTTGTTTCATATGTTTTTGTTTAATGACGACCAAAGATCGACTTACGCTCAGGAAAGATGTTATAAGCCATGCAAGGCTTAACATAAGAACTAAGCAGTCGGCCAGGAATTCCAATATTGTAGTGTGGCGCACTGCAATAGTTACGACTTCTTGGAGGAAAATCTCTGTATATTGAATACCTGAATTAGGGGATGGAGGCTTAGCGCCCGAAACAAAAGGGGTTAAGCCTGTAAGCTAGCAAACCAACTACGCATTTGTTGCTGACAAAATGCAACAAATACATTTTTCAATATGTGATATAACTTTAAAACACTCAAAACACCATAAATTACGTGCAACGTATGTCCTTTTTCTCCAAATTTCGGCAACGAGTCCAAGGATCCGCCGCCGTAGATGTATATACTTTCGATGCTCTAATGTAAGGGATTTTCCTCAGGGGCATACCTGAAAGCTAGAAGATAGTTGTATCAAAATTAAATTATGTTGGAGAGCTGGAGTGGAATTATCGTTTTATAGTTCAAAGAACAACTTTTACTCGAACCTTCGTCTCCACTAACACACCTACCCCGATCAGGATGTACGACGCCCTAAGCACCTCTCCGTTAGACTTTCATGTTATGCTTTACCCCCTTCAGTTCTTCGACTAATTTACTTACTATTCCATATCTAGCCACGTTAGTCTCTTTAGCTATATCCTAGGAAATCCTGGACTGGCAACCATTCTTTCATAATCTACTGATAGAACTCTACCTTTAATAATTAAAAACTTTGTCCTACCGCAGCTATGTCTCCACTCACCTGCTCCACAATGAGGGTTTCTCTAAATTACAGGTACACTTCTTTGAAGTAAAAGTTACTCGTTTATAGCTGTACATCAACTAAGTAAGTAGATTTTACTAATTTTTTTTTGTATTTGGCATAAATATGTCCATTTCATGTTTGAGTATTTTGGTTGTGTATCTTTGCCTTTATTTTCACTAATTCGTTCCGAGTCACTTTCAGTTTTATTAGTGTAAACAATTTTGAGGGAACATGACCAGTGGCGCAACTCCTGGGGGAGGGGGGAAGGGGTCATTGCCCCGAAATGAAAAAGGGAGGTGGCGAGACCGCCATTTGGCCCCCCAAAATTTTTATTTCGTCTGGGAGTCTTAGTCGATACGATAAAGCTTGCAGTCTCCGACGACGACAAGTTTTCTCCTACGGTTAACCTGTTTTTTTTCTCCCACGAAGACAATTTCTCTAATAAGAATTTTCGGCGCCCTCCGCGCGCTGTAGAGTCACACTTCTTTCTTCAATAGTGTTATTCCACATAGCTAGACAACATTAAGTCCTGTCAACCTTAACAAGTAACATGTAGGCAGAGTACACAGGTTGTGTAAAGGTCTTAAATTTAATCCCATATAGCAAAACCTAGTAGCTGTTCTCCAGTGTGTGTCATGGGTCAGTTGGTGAGTGACTCACGGAGCAAAGTGTGGCTATTTCATTGGGTAGTTCAGGTGGTTTCGGCACAATATGTGTTATCCCCGATAGGTCAACCCCTTAAGTTTTTATTCGTTTTTTTTGTTCTTAATGATAGCATGTGTTTTTTTGTAAGCCTTCCAAAATTTTTCGAATTGCACGATTCAAACTCAAAAGAACACTATCAGTGTCGCTATCCCTGTTAAATGACTAAAACCCAGGAGCATTTCACTGGCAAATTTCCGTTCTAAAAAAGTGTTCTTGAGGCTTCTGAAATACAAAAACCCAAGAGCTTCCGAAGCTCTACCCCCTGGACCCCAGAGGGGCTTTGCCTCTGGACCCCACCAGGGGTCCTAAGGCGGGCTTCCGGACCCCACCCATTTTGGGCTTCGGGTTTCGCGCTTCGCGCTCGGGGTGCACGCTATTCGTGTACAATTTCATGTTCACGAGTACAACATTTGTATCCCCCCGCCCCAAACTTCAAACAGAGATTTGCGCCCCTGGACATGACTACTTGTAGCTGTTAAGTTCTCAACAGTGTTTCAGAAGTCTACACTTTTTCTCTTTTCTAGGACCTTCTTTAGAGCTACTGTCCATATTGGAACTTGAGAAAAAGGTCACACCACGACACATTTAAGAATGTACAATAAAAGAGATTAGGTCTCCTGTCGACTTAACCAGGGGTAGCGCCAGTCGGGGCAGGTGCCATGCCCCAAGGGGAAGGCTGCCCCCTCTGGAAATTTTTACAGTTTCGTCGGGGAGTCTTATATCTCGATACGATAAAGTATGCAGTCCCCGACGGTGACTACACGCCCTTCGGTTTACCTGTTCTTTGCTCTCAAGACGACAATTTCTCTTATAGACCTAACATTTTGGTGCGATACACAGGCTGTAAAGTTACTCCAGTTTCTTCAATAGTTCCATTTCACATTGGACAAGCCCAGTTCACCTTACCAAGTAGCATTGAGACAGGGTACACAGTTTATGTGGAGGTCATAAATTTCATCTCATGTCGCGAAGCCTAATTTCTGTTCTCTGATGTGTGTCATGCGGAACGGTCTGTTGGCGAGCGACCCCCGGGCAAAGTTTAGCAATGTAGTAGGAGAGTCCAGATGATTTCGATAAAAAGTATGTTATCCCCGATATGGTCAACAGCCCCTACCTTTTTTTTTTCTTTATTCTTAATGATTGTGAGGCTATCGTCAAGCTTAAAGAGAACGATAAGAATATCATCTAACAACTTAAAATTCTGAATAGCAACGATGAAGCTTAAGAGCCTATGGCTCAGTGAAGAATTTTTTATCATATCGTCAAGGAATAGAGAATCATATAGACTCCTCAATGTTCTCAACTTTCGACACAGCAGCTAACCTACCATATCGGTAAAAAGGAAATATCATGGAAAAATCAAGAAAACTACCCAGACAGTCTAGTCTGACTCAAACTCCTCCGCATTTCCAAAGCTTAAATTTAGGGTTGGCAGGACATACAGTATCTTTCTGCATTTGGGAGTCTTTCTCCCCTTCTCTAAGTTTAATCCAAATAACAGCTGCAGAAGGGAGAGATTTTAATAACTGTGACGTGTTCAACACAATTAGGAATACCATATAATTATTCAAGTTAAATGGAGTTTTTCTCTACTTCTCTAATTTAAAACATGATGAAAACATTAAGTTAAGAGACAAATGAAAACTAGACCACAATTTAAAAAGTGAACTTAATTGACACTTGTAATTTATATTTTAGGTCCACAGATAATCTTACAGTTGATACACATTGTGGAGAACGCTTTAGTATTTGAGATTTCATGACCGAATTAATTGAAAATTAGAAAAGTATGCCACATGGATTGACTTGACATTATACCACAGCATGCTTACTAAATATCTCTAATGTGGCCTTTTACTTATTACCTTAACTTGTACACTTTCACACTTTTTAATGACAAAATTGATTACCCCAGGTGCTCTTGTTCGTGTGCCGAAACAGCCACTACAACATTGAACCAAAATGCAAAAATGCATTATAGTTTCGGTGAGTAATTAATAAATCCAGATAACATTTGACTACCACCATATTAGGATTATATCTCACCATAGAACATCCATATTCTACGTATGAAACTTATCCAATCTTCCTTCCAGGAGATATGTATTTTTAAGGTTTCCAGAGTTTGCCCTCAGTAACCTTAAATGACCTATAACTTCCACTTAGAACAACAGGGCTCTTTCCCCGAATATGGGGCATGCACGTAATAAGTATAAAATCTACAGGATCAAGTTTGCTACCTTGAGATATCATGTTAACAAGTTTTTCAGAGTTCGATCCCTTTGACTCCAGATGACCTTTCGCCTCTACCAAAAGCAAAAACGTTCTTCCTCTCTCCATGGGGCATCCGAAGTTTAAGTATGCGATCTATCCAAGCTAGCTACCCGGAGACATCGTGATAACAAGTGTTTCAGGATTTTAACCCCAGTGGCCCTAGATACCTTGACGTCTACAAAAACAACAGGTTTCTCACTCTTACCATGGGCCATCCACATACTAACACTTAAATTTGTTTAAGTTCCTACCTTTTGAGTTCGTGTTAACAAGGTATTTGAAGCTTGATCCCAGATGAACTTTAAGCTCTACCAAAACAATACCATTTTTCTCAAAACATGAGGCATCCATACTTTACATTTGTAACTTATTCAAGCTTTTCACGTTGAGATATTGTGTAAGCAAGATTTTTAGGTTTTGACCTACAGTGACCCCAGATCACCGTTGAGGCTCCATCAAAAACAAACGGATTCTTGCTTTTACTACGGGACAAGTACATACTGAGTATGACATTTACCCAAGCTTCCTACCTTAGAATATCAGTTTAAATGGTTCTCAGGGTTTGACCCTGAGTGACCCCAAAGGTCATTTGACCACCACCAAAAAAGATCTTTTCCCTTACCGTGGGTCATATACATACTTAGTATTAAATGTATCCATGCTTCCTTCCTGGAGATATCGTGTTACTTAAGTTTTCACAATATGACCCCCAGTGACCCAAGATTATCTTTTATCTCCACCAAAACAACCTCGTCCTTTTCCGTATCACGAGACATCTACACACTACTTATGAAATTTGGCCAAGCTTTCCACCTTTGAATATCATGTGTACAAGATTTTCAGAGTTTGACACCAGTAACCTCAAATGATCTTTGATTTTCAGCAGAAACAACAGTAGTCGAATATGTAAATATATTGCATCCATGCACCAAGTATGACAACTCAATTTCCTTTCTTGATATATCGTGCTAACAAGATGAGAGTCACAGTCACCTACAAACACGGACACGTTTTGACACCTTTCTCAGTCTTGGACTTCCAATCTCCCTGGCGTGCCCCGCCATGGGTAAGAGCCTGAGACTAGTAGCTTGGAAAAAATTTACCATTATCATGGTGGCAGCTCCTTTGTAGCTGGCTTTGTCGTATGTAGCTCAAACGACAAAAAAGTTAGCTGGTTAGTAAGATGAGGTTTTACGACTCAGTTTCTAACCAAATGGTTTAAGTCGGACCGGCCACGGCCTTTTTTCCAGTTGTGGCTGACTGGCTTGTTTTCCCTACTCCAAACGACAAAGAGAGTGCAATTATTTTATCCTTCTCACGGAGGGATGAAATAAAACACTACGTAGGCCAACATCAAGTTTGCATATTGAGCAAAATGTGCTGTGAAGGTATCGCTCCACTTAACCGTGTAATGCAAGTATTCGCTCTCCTTCGTTGTACGTTAAAGTAACCCCGTATAAAAGACAATTAATACTTATGTGCATTGGTTGTTTGAAAAACCTAGTGAGCCGTAGGTACGTAAAACGAAACTTTTGTTTGATCCTTCTTTTTTCACAGAAAAGGAAAAGTATCGAATGATGGAGAAGTTTCACATTAAAGTTCTTGAAAAAAACAGTGTTTTCCTTGGGGAAAACCTGAATCCGGATGACGTGGTCTCTTTCCTTATTTCCAAGGAAGTGTTTACATTTCGTGATGAAGAAGTAATTAATGCAGTGCCTGCAAGAGAAAAGAAAGTTTCCACTTTCATATCCATTTTAATAACGAGGGGTGAAAATGCCTTTCCTTCTTTCATTGAAGCATTGGAAAAACATAAGCACACTAAACACGTTTCAGTAAAACTGAAAGAAGATGAAGAAACCATGCAACACCTCCCGGAAGGTAAGCATTTTCTCTCTGGTGTGGGTAATAGTGGTATTCGATATGAGATATCTTTGTACTTGCTTTCACAGTGTGACCACTTGGGACTTCGGAGAGATTTTACCTACACCAAAGACTGTAGTGGTTATGGAGTCAGTATTGCCTTTACATACTTTGACCTTCAGGAAACCTTAACAGGATCAACTGAATGATGTGGGGCGCATTAACTGCCATGCATGACATTAAAAACTGTTTACTTTCTTTAAATATCATGTTTACAGGCTTTTCACAAATTGGCCTCCAACAACCCCAAATGACCTTTGACACCCACTAAACATAATTGGGATACGTAATCTATATTTCACCACCAAGAACAAAAGGGACCTACCCATTACAGGCCATCAACATGCTTAATATGATATCACTTCTCTTAACGTATCTTGTTTACCGGTTTGTAGTTCTTTGCCGAAGGCAGAAGGAATCTATGCGATGGTGATGTACGTGTGCGTGTGGGTGCGCCTAGGCTCTGTTTGGATGCTATGGTCATGTGTGTACACTCGCAAGCATGTCCTTAGCGGGTACCGAGGCAGCCGGCTAAAGCTTCTCTCTCGCACCTCTTTCATAGAGCACGCTTGGCTCGAAACTGGCGTAGCTGCCCGAAAATTTGACCACTACAACGAGAAGCCACGCGAGGCTGCACGTACCTGCCTTTGAGCGCAGCCTGCCCATAAACACGTAGCTCACCTCGCCTACTTCGCGGGCAGCTTCCCTGTTTTTGCAATTTCCTTGCATTCCCTATCGGGTCCTGTCCTGGTACCCCGCAAGACATTGAACGTGCGTGTGTGTATGTGTGGGTATGTGGAGCTCCTTGTAAACACGATACCTGGAGATAACAATGAACGACACTTTTCACATTTAGTATGCAGATTTGTCATGTTGAGAGGATTCCTATTGCTTTTGTTGGAGTTGAAAGGTCATTTGAGGTCACCAGAGGTCAAAAACCAAAATCTTTGTAAACGCACTATCTGGAGATAGCAATGACGACACTTTTCATATATGGTATATAGATTTTTCATGTTGAGGGAAAGACCCCATTGCTTTTGGTGGAGGTCAACGGTCATTTGAAGCCACCAGAGGTCAAAAACCGAAAACCTTGTAAACACAATATCTCAATGTGGCAATGACCAACACTTTTCATATTTAGAACATAGATTTGTCATGTTTAAAGGGAGAACCGTATTGTTTTTGGTGGAGGTCAAAGGTCATTTGAGGTCACAAGAGATCACACACCGAAAACCTTGTAAACACAATATCTGGAGATAGATACGACCGACACCTTTCATATTTGGTGTATAGATTTGTCATGTTAAGAGAAAGAACCTCACTGTTTTTGGTGGAGGTCAACGGTCATTTGAGGTCAACAGAGGTCAAAAACCGAAAACCTTGTAAACACGATATCTGGAGATAGCAGTGACAGGCATGCCAAGATCATCCCACAGAACTGACGGTCGTAAGAGTTGGCAATGAGCAGGGAAAGTCTGGCAACCAATAGGGAGGATTTGCTTTGCACTGTCACTTAATTTTATGGCCTTCTCAAAGATGGCTGGTACTGGTTATATTATGACACAGGAGTTTCTTCAAAAGAAGTCATTTGTCAATAATTTTATTGACAAAATCAGATTCTATAGAAAATTTACACCTTCCTCGATCTAATTTTTGTCAGATTCAAACCCCCAGAACATTATAAATAATAGAAGAAAAGTAAGCAATAAATCACAATAACTTAACACCTGTTTGACAGCTATTCAACTTACTTCCTGCCGTCAAGAGATTTGGTACCACAGAATCCCGTGGCTAGCAATGAATTGCCATGGAATATTTGTAAAACGATGTACTAGGTTAATAAAACGCAAGAGGGGGAGTAGGTGCAGCTAGGGAACACCTCGTTTATGAGGTTTGTTTTATGACTAGCTATATATTAGACTGACGGCTATTTTATTGGTTTGTACGACTGTGTCTTCTGTGGAAACAACTTCTCATGCCATTTGAGGTCACCACAGGTCAAAAACCGTAACTTTGCTAACATGATATCTTAAGATAGGAAATTTGGGTAAATTCCATACGTGGTATGTACACAGATTCATTATGGTGAGAGGTAGAACCCTGTAGTTTTAGTGAAAGTCAAAGATCATCTGGGGTCACCGGCGATCAAAATCTGAAAACCATGTTTATATGATATCTTAAGGTAGGAAGCTTGGATAGATTTCATTCTTGGAACTGGATGCTTTATGGTTCAAAGAAGAACCTTTTTGCTTTTGGGGAAGTCAAAGGTCATCTGGGGTCAAAAGAAGTCAAAAAGTAAAATTTTCCAAGAATCTTCAAGAATATCCCAACATTTTTTTTACGGCAAGGAATCACGACGCCTTTTGTCTTCTGGTTTCCAGATGCTTCACCACTATTCCTGTGTTGATCCTATATCACCGTTGACATCCACTAAAATACTAAGAAGTACAGGTATTTACTATCATATGGGCCAAATAATTAGTATGAGATCCTTTACTTTTACTCTTTTGAGATATCGTGTTTACAATATTTTCACATTTTGACCTCCTGTAAACTTTAATGAACTTTGACCTCTACAAACCAAAGAGCATTATTAATGATATGGCCCATTTAAACATTAGCATGGGATCAGTAAAGATTTTCCACCTTGAGATATCATGTTTATAATCAAAGTGTCACCCATCTATGCACACTTACACACCCACCCATACACATACGACATATCCATCTAATAGATTCTTTTGCCTTCGGCAATGGATCAATAATTTATCAAAAGGAAAGGAAGAAATAGACATTTAAAGCTTTTTGACACAGTTCCTCTTAATATCTGGTTCGATTTCGTCATAAGTTTTCTAAAATTGTTTTTGAACTTTTCTGTCAGGTTCCAGGTCAGCTAAGAATGCCGAAAAAAAAAATAGCCGCCAATGTTTTTATAAGAAGTTAGAATAATAAAAGATAAAAATGGTATCTCTGACACATACACCCTTAAACTATGTTCATAAAAATGTGCTCGTTTTGGAACCATGTTGTGAATTTTTGTGCACATTTAAAAAAAAAAAACGGACACGACCAATCAGAGAGAACAAAGATATGTTACCTATTGGAATAATTACACAGCAGATGTTTATTTACACACGGATTCATCTCCAAACATCTATAGGGGTCTTGCATCATTATGGGATCTTTCAATCTCATTTGTAGCGTGATGTGAAAGGTTGGAACTTGAAAGTACGTATTTGCAGTGATACAGTTTTCAGAAATTTTTACCGAGCTCTTCGCGTGCAGCCATTATCGGTATAGATGGTGACTGGAAATACATTTATAACGAAAAAGCAGTCTAAACCGCGCTTGTTCGTCCTTCACACCTTCTGCCATACCTATCAGGGAGGTCTAATATCACCTTCCTGCACCTATCCCTTCCGCACATTCCACATTGTTGGAAGCTATTTTTCTGGATCCACGTTCAAAATTACTGACAGTAAAAATACCATAGGTGTAAAGTGCTCGGCATCATACTCTATATCATCATTTGGATGTCAGGTAATGAGCCTTCAGTGGTATATTTAGGGGGAGGCGTTGGGCCATGGGCCCTCCTTACCGATACCGGTTTAATTTTTCAGTACCTGAAGTAATTTAAATTTTTAACAGAAAATTTTACTTCAAAGGTAGCATATGTGGCACCAGATTGTATGTAAGGACACCTAATTTTTCAAAAATTTTCAATCACCCTCTCCACTTAGACCCCTCCCCAAGCCGGCAATCATACAAAATACTGCATGGCAAACAGTTAGAAAAATCCTGGCTATGCCACTGTAAGGATTATGTCATTTCCCTATTTTATGTAATTGATTCAGAGCTTCCGGGAGGACCCATACAGGTATGTGCCAGCCTTAGATGCCCTTTTTATAATGCAAAAGGAAGCAAAGGAAAATTTCGGTCATTGTCAAAGAATGTTTCTGTGGACTCCACGCACGTATTTTGTCATACAAAACTATCCCGAATAGAAGAAGGCTGTAAAGTAGCTGAAAAGAGGGGGCTTCAGGAGGTTTGTTGACAACGTATTATTCTCTTAGAATAATCTCCTCATTCATCCATAACAAAAATTAGAATTCACTTAATTATGGACATTTTCCAGCCATATATGATTAGCTCCAAAAATGTCTCAAAGATAGCATCATTTCGCATTTAATCAGCATTAAATTAACAAAAATTTCTCAAAGGGGAGGGGTGAACCCTCCCTTTAGACCCCCCGACCTCACCTTTATGAAGTGATAAAGGAAGAATTCCCATTGCTGTGCACGAACGCAGGACACATGAGCTGCAAATAACGTAGAAATGGGAGTTTAAACTGAGGTAGCATTAGATCTTCGGTGGTGCCCCCAATCAAGAAAGTGTGGCGTCGCCACTGAGTGCAATAACGTCTTCATTTTCGAAAGACAATTGTTCCCTGAGTATAATATTTTGTTTTTCGTTTTTGTTTTTTTTTTTTTTTTGTCCGTCTAGTATCCTATGTTCTGAGCATTGTCAGTGACAACGATACGTTACATTTCCTGTTAACAATTTGACAATTGACTGTTGTAAAGCTTAAAAGTGTTTGAACTCTTTAATTAATGAAACAAAAGCGTTACTATTCAATCATCAATTTGTGCATTCTCTCCAAGTTGATGGAACTGAAGAAACGAGATGAAAAAGTTGATTATCTTGTCTGCCTACATGTTTAGCGGGAGCGATCATCGTTAAAATGGAAAGAGCAGAAATAGATCCTTGAAATTTTCAAAATATTTCACCAAATTGCGTCTAAGGGCCCTTATATATTAAAAAAATTTTCCAAAGGGGAGGGGGACACCAGACCCTTTCCCCAAGACGGCGGTCCGAAACAACGTTCAGCCCTACCCAGTCGAGAAAAAGGCTTACCCACATAGTTGAAACAACACACTAAAAAGAACTCTTAAAACGATTTGAAATCAAAACTATTCTCTCAAAATTGTAATTTATTGTATGAAATGTTCGCACTTGTAAATTTCTATAACATCAGATATCAAAAATTGGAATGGTTAAACGCAACTTAGAATACACAGAAAGTGCCATTTCCTACAATCTGGAGGCATTTTTGCCAAAATAGATATTGTCGGGGCATACTTTGGCCCAGGCGCGTAGCCAACGGGGGTGAAGGGGCAGCCGCCCCCATCCTTTGAGCGAAATTGGTATATGTTTTTTTTACAATATAACTAGTGTTTCACCTATTTATGTGCGGTAAATAGGCCTGGGAAGTGCCATTTCCAGCGATCTGGGAGGCATTTGGGAACAAATTTTTTTTCGCGCTCCGCACTAACCCATGGGGGTACTGACAGCACAATTGCCAACTCTACCGATACCGTAAGGGGACAAATTGAAGGCCTACCATATCAGGCACACATGGTATCTCCGGTACTGTAGGTCTATGTACAAAACCAACATCTTGCACTTGTTTGAAGCTGTTTTGTGATTCTGCATACTTCAGAATTATAAATTATTTGATAGCAATATGTGCGTATTTCATTTCTACTGTATATGGTTATTCCTACAAAATAGTTCATAAAAGACATAATAATATGTCTCCTTATATATACAAAATACCGTATAAATTATGCACCAGATCACATATCTTCACATTAAAAAAAAACAAAAAAATTCACATCGTGGGAGGGGGAAACCCCTCTCCCACACGCTCCCCCTCGCGCGCAAGCGCGCTCGGGCTCAGTCGCTTCGCTCCCTCGCAAAAACTTCCACTTTGCCACCACCTGGCTACGCGCCTGTTTTGGCCTTCCATAATACAGTCCTAGATACGCCCCTGTATATATATAGGTCGAAAATTGTGTAAACTGTTTGATCATGTAAATGAAATCAATCTCAAGTATTGGCATAGCCCTAATTAACAAGGGAAAGGACAAAAAAGTCAGAAACTACATTTAGTCACGACCAGGACTCGAACCCGGACCCGTCGTATACAAGGCGACCGTCTAAACCACTCTGCCATAGTGACAGTTGTGGCTTAAAACGTAGACCAAGGTACAATAACCGCCGCACTCAATGTCCTTTCCTGTTACCTACTGTATATATATATATATATATATATATATATATATACATATATATATATATAATATTATGTTAAAAGAGTTGTGAACTGCTGCATTATTTTCTTCAAAAGGGATATCCTTGGAAGTTACTGGCGAAGGGACTTGAATTCGAAGGCAAATAAATGGGAACGCAACACCCTCATAGCTTATAAGGAAAAAATACTAATACCAATAAAATACCCATGGTGCATCAAAATACCAATCATCCCTAATTCCCATTAACAAACGTCTCCAAAAAGAGTGGGAAACCTTATCACATTATCCCAGATTCGGTAATTTGTTTTCCAAACCCCATGTTTGCCCTTGCAAACAACCCCCAAACTCAAACGGTTACTGGTCAAGAACACTCTTCCCAGCCCTGTTCCCCTACACAGTAACCAAAAATGCAAAAATCCAAAAATCCCAGATGTCAGTAGATAGCAGAAATGGATAATCTTCATTCTTGGCATATAGAATTATTATATTGAGAAAAAAATCCCTTTTGTTGTGTCGGGTCCGCGCCATGCCTCGACTAGCTGTTCTGCCTCGGTAGAAATAAATTCAGATAAAGAATAGTTCGAGAAAGCAAAGTCCTGGTTACATCTTTTTATTAACGGCTTCTTTCAATAAAACATGATTATTAAAATTGTGAACAGAAAAACACATCTTGTAATAAATTTAACTGAGATATAGATGTTCACTCTTTGGAAGTCAGAATCCAACTTTTTTGAGATCCCTATACATGAAACTCTTAGAGGCAGACGTTACAGTCCTGCACGTGGTGGTCGATCACTACTGTGATACTCATTGGTCACTTCGAATCTTAAGACAATAAAGTATAAATATTTACAAGTTACTTTTACGAATTGCCAAATCAAAGCTGTATTGAACAAACTTAAGACACGCCTGTACAAGGTAAGTTTTATTACGTAATGTCTGAGCTGAAAGCAGAAGTTTCTCGTGAGAACCGGACGAGAGGAAGTATGCGATTATTTACGGCTGAGTGCAACGTTGACTATAATCAAAAGAGGATTGTCTATGAATCACGATGGGAGGAAAACATGTTTGAGGCTTGAAAGGAAAAATGCGTTATCTTCAACGAGGAGGATGCAAGGAAGGGGGTATTACATGACATCCCTTCTGAGATTTTTAAAATTTTGGACCTGTCTAAAATTTTACTTACAATGTTAGACATAAGCTCTTAGAAATACATGAAAATGTAGAACCCTGTAAGGAATTTATCCTTTTGTTGTACTCAGTTACATTCTATGAAAGTAGGAAATAAAACTTGCATGCCTATTTACATTTATCTTAAAAAAGTAAAGACAAAAGAAACAAAAGAAAAAGTTGCTATGAACATGCATCATGAAGACTTTGCTCATCACATTACTGATTTGACACTATGGCATTTTACTTACAGAAGTGCATTCAGAATACAATTCTGGTGAAGTACCATGAGAAACCAGAAATCCTACTACTGTTACATGTGATACCAAAATGCAATCATAATAATGATAATATCGATTGAAATACAACATACTTCAAGACATGTTTTTCTCAAAACATTAAAATGCAAAACAAAGGATTCAAGAAAACTGAAGTAACTCAAACTTGTGAACACATGAATGTGAAAAAGTATCATCACAGATAACAACGATTTACATCTGTTTTTATCTTGAAAAACAAAAACTTTAGAACGATTTTACAAGGTGAAGTTCGTTAGACATGGTGGTTCAATACATTTGACAACAACGCCAAATTCAGTTACTAAAAGAAGCATACGTTAATATACGCTCATATAATAGGCTTTTAAAAACCACTTGGTAATGTTTTAGGAACTGCATCTACAGAAGGAGTCGGAAAAGCGAACTTCTTTCGCAATCATCGGAATACAAAATGTACACACTTTTAAGTTTACGGGGAACGCGAACGCCTCCGACTTAATGAGTTTAGTAAGTGAAAAACTAGCCCATACTTCACCGACCCGACTGCTACGTGACAGTAGAAACCAGTCACGTGGCAGACGGGTCGGTTAGGTGTGTGCTAAACTTTGTTCTCGACCTAAATGTCTGTCCCGATTGCAATCCGACATTCTCGTACGACTTCATCGGAAATACGAAAGTGTTTAATATTCGGAGTGAAGTAGGGGAAAAGGGAGGGTCGTTGCGGTTTAGTGGAAGTGTTCAGCTGTCATTGCCCCAAAGGCAACTCATCTTTTAATAAAGAAGCCCTTGCAAATCAGATGACACCTCTGTGTGCTCGACCATGTGTGACTTACAAACAGTAGATAGACTTTTGAATATATCCACCTCGGCAATGTGCGCATTCGGTTTAACTGCAATCCGACTGCGACCCGACGCACCTGACTTCTGATACCACCAACTCATCCCCGACGAGAAGTCATATTGTGTTGCATCACATTCCAATAAGGCTTTTTGCTGCACAGTTTTGGACATAAATTAAGTAAACGATAGTCATCAATAAAGTTCCAGACATTTCTGTAGCCCCAAATAAAATATCTTTTCTAACAAAGACCGGAAACTGTAAAAGAAAGAGGCAATTTTTTTCCGACAGCTAGCAAAATTTCCCGACGGACGACACTTTGAAAATTTCGGGCGTGTACACCCCCACACCCCGGTAGTTCCGCCCCTTATACTATAGGTAAAATAGTAAAAGATTCCTGATACCTGCAGCTGTACCATAAAAAGATCTTAGTTTTAGGAAGTTTGCTCAGTTGCTTATCAGCAGCTTCACAACCTGCGATAGCGTAGGTAGTATTGAGGGGCACCATGAAGCAATTGCATCCATGTTCATACAACACTCTAAACATAACTATAAACATTTTTGTGATTTTGTTTTTGGGGGGGGGGGCAACATGTTAGATGAGATGGATTGGCAAATGTATGATTAAATCAAACAGCACAACAGGGACTTTAACAGTAAGCTCCTCTTGAACAGGCTGCAGTTTACATTGTGTTGCCTAGGTTAAGCCTATGAATTAGGATTTCATGAAATTTAAGCAGTGTTTATGGTAGGCAGGTACTACGCTTAATTATTCACCTAGCCTACTGTACCCTTTGAATCAGTAATTTTTATTGTTATTTTTATGTTATTTGTTTTTTATTGTATTTTATTTTGATTTATATTATGTGCTGTAAATATTACATTATTTTACAATTTTGGACTTGGACTCGACTACAGTCCTGCAAGATATTGTACCAATGATGGACCATCCTCATATTTTGTGCTACTTTAAAAATGAAGGAAGCCAATGGGTAGGTCCGAGGTCGAAAGTCATATGAATTCATCAGAGGTGCAACTACGAGAACTCGTAAACCAGCCTTACAGCTCCCTGCGTAAACTAAATAGACCGTGGGCGTTGCCTCAAAATTGTGTCCGAAGTTTCGTGACCAACGAAAAGTTATGGCTGAATTTTATTCCCATTCCAAAGATTAAAATATAGTAATGATATTAATTTAAATGACCTAATTATGAAAACATGAAAAGGATGCTGTGACTATAGCGTAATTAGAAATACCATACATTTCACTTTTTGGTGGCGTAGTGGATTAGAGCTCGGTTTCTCGCCCATACTGTCCGTGTATGAATCCCCCTGGGGCTTTTTAAAGTTTTGTTTTTCGTTTTTGACTTTTTAGTGGGTTCAAAGGTCATATGAGTTGAGCAGAAGTAAAAATTGTGAAAACATTGTAAAAACAGATTTATTCCAGAAGTATTAATTTTAGGGATAAACCTCAGTGCAACAAATCACCCCTTCTCAGCTAGCGTATCCAGGACTGTATTTGTGGAGGGGGGGGGGCGGGCAAAGTATGCCCCGACACTATCTAAGCGGAATACCACCATGAGTTGACGCGAAGCGTATCGAGAAAATTTTGACAAAAATGTCTCCCAGATTGCAGGAAATGGCACTTTCTATGTATTCTAAGTTGCCTTTAACCATTCCAATTTTTGATATCTGATGTTATAGAAATTTACAAGTGCGAACATTTCATACAATAAATTAATTAATTTGAATATTTAAGGGCCCTTAGACGCAATTTGGTGAAATATTTTGAAAATTTTAAGGATCTGTTTCTGCTCTTTTCATTTTAACGATGATCGCTCCCGCTTTACATGTAGACGGACAAGATGACCAACTTTTTTCCATCTCGTTTCTTCAGTTCCATCAACTTGGAGAGAATGCACAAATTAATGAATAAATAGTTACGCATTTGTTACATTAATTAAAGAGGTCAAACACTTGTAAGCTTCACAACAGTCAACTGTCAAATTGTTAAAAGAAAATGTATAGTAACGTATTGATGTCACTGACAATGCTCAGAACATATGATGATAGACCGACAAAAAAAAAAAAAACATATGAAACACAGGAAACAATTGTCTTTCCAAAATTAAGACGTTAATGCACTCAGTGGCGCCGCCAGACTTTTGTGACTGGGGGCAACATCGATGATATCGTAATGCTACCTAAGTTTAAACTCCCATTTCTGCGAAATTTGAATGGGAATCCTTTTGTCACTTCATAAAGGTGCTGTCTTGGGGGAGGGGTCTAAGGGGAGGGAGTGTCCCCCTCCCCTTTGAGACATTTTTGTTAATTTAATGTTGATTAGATGCAAAATGGTGCTATCTGTGGGACATTTTTGGAGCTTATCATATATGGTTGGAAAATTTCCATAATGTAGTGAATTCTAGTTTTTTTGTTTTGGGTGAAAGAGGAGATTATTCTAAGAGAAGAATACGTTGCCAACAAGTCTCCTGAAGCCCCCTCTTTTCAGCTTCTTTACTGCCTTCTGTTTGGTATAGTTTTATATTCCAAAATACGTGTGGGGGTCCACAGAAACATTCTTTGACAATGACCAAAATTTTCCTTTGCTTCCTTTTGCTTTATAAAAGGCCATCTTAAGCTGGCAGATACCAGTACGGGTCCTCCCGGAAGCTCTGGATCAATTACATAAAATGGGAAAATGCCATAATGCTTACAGTGGCATAGCCAGGATTTTTCTGTTTGCCATGCACTATGTTGTGTGATCGTCGGCTTAAGGGAGGGGTCTAAGTGGAGGGGTGATTAGAATTTTTTGAAAAATTAGGTGTCCTTACATGCAATCTGGTGCCAAATATGCTATCACTGAAGTAAAATTTTCTGTTAAAAATTTAAATTACTTCAGGTACTGAAAAATCCGGTATCAGTAAGGGGGGCCCATGGCCCAATGCCTCCCCATAATATATGCCACTGAATGATCATAACCTGACATCCAAATGATGATAAAGATGATGATGCCGAGCACTTTACAACTATGGTATTTTTACTGTCAGTAATTTTGAACGAGAATCCAGAAGGACAGCTTCCAACAATGGGGAATGTGCGGAAGGGATAGGTGCAGGAAGGTGATATTAGACCTCCCTGATGGGTATAGCAGAAGGGATGAAGGACTAACAAGTGCCGTTCAGAATGCTTTTTCGTCGTAAGTGTATTACCAATCACCATCTACACCGTTTTATGGCTGCACGCGAAGCGCTCGGTAAAAATTTCTGAAAAATGCATTACGGCAAATACGTACTTTCAAGTTCCAACCTTTCACATCAGATGTTTGGAGATGAATCTGTGTTTTTTTTCCTGAAATTATTGTGATCACCATGTATTATTACCTTCATAATGGTCATGAGATGGAATGCCAACCGTGACGCATGCGGGCGCAACACGCCGAAACTTTTCGCTAAATAAGATTTCCATGGCAAAACATGTGCATTACTTAAACGACCTAGAGAGGTGTCCAGAGTACTAACTCCGCAAACGTTTTCAATCACATAAGAGACATACCTGTAGAAGACTCCCAAACAGTATTTCTTGATGATCTTAAGCAACACTCCTTGGGAGTTGATATTATTCATAGGCAAAGAACATACAACTCAACGTTATGGCCATTAGTATAATAATTATCCATCCCTAAACACGGTTGCAGTAAAGGTTAAAATCATTTCGCATTGCGAGATATATATTTGTAGATCCCCTCTTACCAAACTCAACAGGAAAAGACACTACCCGCTTATTTAAAGGCACTTGGTTGAAACATTTGAAGAATATGTGTTGTCTACCCACCGAATATTGCAACAACCATTTAGGTTATGAATGGTGATAATAATAATAATAATAATAATAATAATAATAATAATAATAATAATAATAATAATAATAATAATAATAATAAT